>JBAJNP010006075.1:0-26777 GCA_036877545.1 Yasuhikotakia modesta
TCAAGGGCAGGGTCAATGCAGCTAGCTATCAGGAGATTTTGGAGCACTTCATGCTTCCATGTGCTGAAAAGCTTTATGGAGATGAAGATTTCATTTTTCAGCATGACCTGGCACCTGCTCAGTGCCAAAACCACTGGTAAAAGGTTTACTGACCATGGTATTACTGTGCTCAATTGGCCTGACAACTCTCCTGACCTGAACCCCATAGAGAATCTGTGGGATATTGTGAAGAGAAAGTTGAGAGACGCAAGACCCAACACTCTGGATGAGCTTAAGGCCGCTATCGAAGCATCCTGGGCCTCCATAACACCTCTGCAGTGCCACAGGCTGATTGCCTCCATGCCACGCCGCATTGAAGCAGTCATTTCTGCAAAAGGATTCCCGACCAAGTATTGAGTGCATAACTGAACATAATTATTTGAAGGTTGACTTTTTTTGTATTAAAAACCATTTTCTTTTATTGGTCGGATGAAATATGCTAATTTTTTGAGATAGGAATTTTGGGGTTTCATGAGCTGTATGCCAAAATCATCAATATTAAAACAATAAAAGGCTTGAACTACTTCCATTGTGTGTAATGAATCTAAAATATATGAAAGTCTAATGTTTATCAGTACATTACAGAAAATAATGAACTTTATCACAATATGCAAATTTTTTGATAAGGACCTGTATATTAAACTTCAAATAAGCTTTATGTGAATGCATGTGCTTTACGCCTGAGATTTTCAGTGCATAGCAGCAATAAATGAAACACATTTCAGTTGGTTCTGAGACAGCTATTCACATTCAGTCTCTTTTTAGACATGTATCATATGGTTTTACAGTAGTTATATTGTCTAAGTCATATGGACAACTTCATGGTGCTTTAATAGATGCTTTTTAAACTCACAGTTCACCACGAGTAGATACCTGAGATTTCAAAGAAGAAACAAAGTCACACTGATTTTGGAAGAATATAAGAATCCAAAAATATTCGAGTACTTTTCATTTTGGGTGAACTATTCAGTTTTGGAACTCTATCTGAGTTGCTAGTTTAGGGCGTTTCTTTGACTTCTATGATTGACAGGTTGCTTCGGATCGTGGGCCAGCGATCTTTCCCCTCAGCTGGACGGCACGTCACATGCTTTTGAACAGAATGTTCTGTTTTTTCATTTCTCTCCATGATGAATAAAAAAGCAGAACATTGTGACCCCAGCTCAGCTTGGGGGCCATCCAGTTGTTAAAACAATATCCTCTACCTCGGATGTATGGGTCCAAATTCCAGTCCAAGTTCAAAATTCCACATCTGATATTAAAACTGGATACTAGCATATTGTCAAAGTCAGCATTTTTGAAAACTGTCTTTTCTATTTTGTTGAATCTTAAGTCCTGATAACATAACAGCTTATGCTTATGATGTCTCAGTCTATTGATACATTTTATGTTTTGCACATAAGGGGCCAAGGTTCAAACCTCTAACCTACATGCATTCTTTAATAAATCAAAATAACCATCTCCATATAATTGACACATTTTTTTAACTGACTTCCATTAAATTAAATTTCCCTTTTCAAGCATCTGCGAATACATGGGGATAAAAGTGGCAGTATTGGGCAGGTCATGTGATATCAGCATGGTGGCCCCTATAAGTGTGCAACAGGTCTTACTGTATGTAGAATAAAACAGCTTTCCCAGGCCACTGATATGACTGTGGTCTCATGCAAGGGTAAATTTGTTTGTTTTAAAAATCTCCTGGTGCACTTTTAAGTTTACGAATGAAAGTGACTCTCACCCGTGTTATTGTTTGTGGCTGGGTAGTCAGCAGCCTGCATACTGCCCTTGCAGTAATGCTTTTGACTGCAGTTTTAACCAGTCCAGCAGAATGAGGTGCTTGTGTGACAGCGTGCCTGTGCGACCTCCATTTTAGATCCTCCAGGAGAAGACTGGTATTTCAGTATGTCTTTCAACCTCTACGGGCTAAAGGAAGTGTCTGACTTTGGTATATAATGCTCACTTTGTCAAAAGTACTTGCTAAACAAGGGACCCTATCCTCCAAACCATGGATATGCAGCCATGACCGACTGTAAACAGTTATACTGTAATACTTGGAAGTGAATCGTCTGCTGTGACTGTCTTTCTTTCTACTGCTCACACTTGGTGTGTCACAGATGCCCAAAGGCCCCGTCCTGTCCAATGTGCCAAGGATACCATCTTTCTTCAGGGGTGCTTGTGTTCCATCTTATGGGAAACTGTGGAGAAATAAAAAAGAGAAAAGGAGAAATCCGGTTACCATCATGATATTTGAAGTGATTCCCGTTCCCCATGGCTGGCTCATTTCGGAGGAGAGCCATATGGAAGGCTACACCAGAGAAACAACCTTCTCTATTTGCTCAGATGCAGAAACACAGCAGGGTGGCACTTTGAAGTCTGAAGATAAATATAACTGGGGGTGGCGTGTACACCTCTGAAAGTAAAATCAACTCCACTTCAAACACAACAGGGAGAAGAGAAGCCAGATGAACAAGAGAAAGCAAATGAAACATTGTTAGCAGAAAGTACCAGTGTGTAGAAAGAAGACAAAGCAAATAATCGGGACAGACAGTCTGGCTTTGACTGTTCCTATGTATCAATGCACCATACAAGATATAAACCATTAGGAACCATAGAATAGAACAGTAGAATACATCGGGGCTCAGTACAAAGATGGCACCAAAATTGACAAAAATGCTACAGACATTTGAATTGTGGGGCAAAATGTGTCCTATTAGTGAAAACATTTTATTTTTTAGTTTTCTACTGTAAATCAAGCAAGTGTTGCCATTAGTGCCTTTGCCAACATTCTAATGACCTGTAACTATCACATATCTGTGTGTTTGCTTAAAAAAATAAAATCAACTCTCATCAACTACCAGCAACAGCAAAACACAAATTCACACTATTTGTAAAACTCATACAGAGGTATTTGATAGGTAACAATTTACCTTTCATATAACTGAATTAATATATTATAATACATTATAATATATAATATAAGTATTATTTTATTACTATATTCCATTAATATATATGACCACACACATCAAAGACTGCAAAAATAAATTTGCTTTAGTTTTATACAACTTTGCTGTTGGTTAGCTGCAAATATACATATTAGCAGTTATGTTGTACATTGAATCTTGAACAGGGCACCTTTTAAAAAAAAAAATTTTACTTGATAATTGTCATTTTTTTCAATCACCTAATTTAATCCTGTAATCTACTGCTTGTGAAAACCATTTGCTTCAGGCAGGTATGATCGTATATGTGTGCATGTGACCAAAATGTTGCGTCCTCCAACTCATTTTGAGCCAGGAAAAACCCTGATAACCTCAGACAAATAAATGTGTCTGGAACACAAGATTCCTAAAGCATTAGTGATGCGTACTCTGTAAAAACGCACATTGTTATGCGACAGAAAATTCATTCACCACAAAGCTCATTTTAAACATTTTGCTTCATACAACCTCAATTGTTATAATGTTACTTTTTACTCTGTATTACTGACAAAAGTCACCTAGCCTACATTTTGGAGAACGTGATGGTGAGTTATTAACAGAAAATCTTCAATTCTGAGTAAACTTAAACTACACTTTTAAGATCAACTGGGTGACTAGTCGTTCAAAAATATGCAATTTCCTTTATTCGTAGCTTCGTTTGCCAGGCAAGTGTGTTTTACTCAAGGATGAGGATGTTTAAAATAAAGGACCACATTTAGTTTGAACAACAGCTGAATTGATTTACAGTGATAAAGATATGGGAGGAAGTTGGGAAGGAGTATGAGTCAAGTTTTTTTGTCCCTATACACAGTTTGTTCATTGTTTGACTGACAGCTCTGATATCAGCCAGAATGCAAACAGCATACAGCAAAGACGCTCCCTCCTATCCTCCTTTCTGGAGACAGTTCCTCCTTGTGTCAGCATTCTATGTGCTGAATATCTCTCCTTGGAGATCGGCCAGCTTGCCGCAGCTCGCTGCAACCAACTGAAAATGAAAGATACTGCAGGGCCTCAATGCAACAACTGCAGCGGATATTAAACAATGTGACATCTTCTACAACACCTTACACTATCCAGATGTCTTTCTGTGGAAGCTCTATGTGTGTCACTTTGTTGCATAACAAACACAATTCATTTATAATGGTACATCTAACCATAGATGCGTTCCACAGACCAAGTCTTGCTTCTAGAAACTAGGCCAAGACATACGAGACTGAGGCTATCTGGTTTATTACTAAATAGTTTTCTGACATGACTGAATGATAAACAAAAGGTTGACAGAAATCCTGTGGTTCAGCTTTCACATAATATAGAAACAAATCCTTGTATACTGCCAATGGCTGCCCATACGTTTGTATTATGACATAGTCACATAGCAAAACACTCTCCACTGAGACACAGAAAATCCTGAAGGGCATGTTGCTCTTTTGACATTGATTAATGATCTAACAATGTGCACCGTGCCAGATAAAGGCTGTTGGGCTGATGAGCAAGCACACACACAATGTATGTGAAACCTCCATCAACAGACTATGACAGAGCACCTGAAGTCTACTGAGCCATCACAATCGTATCACATTTTTATCACTATGAAAAACGTCTAGTCCCATAATTAAAGCTTAAATTCTGTAATTTCATGACATGCATTTTAATTGCAATGTAGGTTGAAAAAACATTTTACTGCTGAAATATGTATCAGGCCAAAGTTAATGAGTCATGAGTACAGTAAGACTGTCCATGCTCTACAGTAGGTAGAGTTTATTTTGTATGGGCTGAACAACGTGTCAGTAGCCAAAACTACCAATAACAATAAGCAATCTGATTATATTGAGATTTTATTATATCATATAGATTATATAACAGAATATATTAATTACAGATTTATATCATAGTTAGAATTAGGTTTTTATAGTTCAGATAAAAGACGTAGAGAACAAGAGGCTTGTTAGGAGAGCTATGGCATTCATTTTTAAATAAAGAAACAGCAACATCCTAGCAACAACCTGATAATGGCCTAATGTGTGGCTGTTGCACTAATGTGTACCTATAGCAAAAAGGCATTAAGATATAGCAGACTTGCACTGGCAAGCACAACACAACAATGTCCTTTGGATTCCTTATTTTAAAATAATACATTTGTAATTAGTGTCATAGGCCAGAATGAAACACAGCAAAAGAGAGCGAAGACCTAACAAAAAGTTCTAAATATAAGTCTTATGTACTAGTGCCTGTAGTCTAAATGCACTCCAGGGGCTTGAGGAAGATACAAACAGACCAGCAAGAAGTGAGTTGCATTTAAACTGGCTATAAAATAACTACTGCTTGCATGATGTGCTGAACAGTGCAGTGGCCAAAAAAGGCCAATTTCTTACCTACACTGAAGGCCATAAAGCATCAGGAGTTCTAATAATAAGCTCAGCAAAGCAGACATGAAGGTCTAGCGACTCTAGGACAACATCTAGGTGTGACCTTTAATTAATGTTTGGTCAGGAAGGATCTGATTTCCTGTGTGAAAAGAAGTGAGGCTTAGATTTGTTTAATACTATAATTTTTATATAAACATTTTAAATTGGACTTGCAAGCAAACATAAAAACTTCTAATGTGCCATCACACAAACAGGGCAGCTTTCAGTTTATTATATTATATATGTTGTTACGATAAACATTCACAAGTAAATAAAATACATCTAAGAATCAAAATTCCTTCATTGTATAATGAAACGTCTATCCCAGCACATTAACAAATATAAATGATCCTCTTTGTACAACAAATGCTATCAGTGCACAGCATAATTTATCAACCAAAATATGGTTGCTAGGAAACTTCTTAGTTAGTAATCAAACACCTGCACAGCAAACAACAGCACTGTAATTTTGTTCCCAAGTGATGGGCAATGGAACGCCTTTACGATCTAGGGAGAAATTAGATGAATGTTGTCTACAAAGCAGCACTAAGGGAAGCCATGTTGTCTAAATTCTGTTTGCAGATTACGGTGAGTATAGGACCAGGTACTGAACCTTGTGGTACCCCAATGATAAAGGGGAATGTTAAAGAGAGGTACCCATTCAATTTTATGCATATGATAATCCAGGTGGAACAGTAAACAGGAACTATTTCATGTGTCTGGCAGGGGAGGAAGACAGTGCTAAAAACAGATCACCTTTACAATGGTAACCACTTGCACCTGCTTCAAGCACACCACACCCTATACAAGCTCACCTAGACCATCAACTCCTGTCAACATTTTGTGTTATTAAACAGACAGCTCTATGGAGCACTGCATCAGCAGCCTATTACACACATACCTCATCAGCACAAGCACAGAACTGATGGAGAACATAAAAAATGAGATTTTCAGATCAGATTAAAAACACAGATTTATAGACAGACAGAGTATTCCATCGTCACAGATTCAAAAATAAGAGAAATAAGGGTTCTGACAAAACACTGCAAGGCCAGTGTGCTGTTGCTAAGGCCCTTCATAGTCGCTAAAGAGGTAGGACTAGCCTTAAGGACTTGCCTACAAATGATCTTTTAGTTTCATTTTCAGCATAACCCCCCCTTCCCATGATGCAAAACAACTGAGAATACTTAACCCTAATTCCTGACCCTAATCTTATATTGTCTCTGGACACACTTAAGATAATCTCACAGTCTCAACACTTAATGTCTTATGTAACCAGCTGTCTTATGTAACCAGGCATCATCAACAGCCAGCATGAATTATACTATGATTTCCAAGAGGGCCATACTTTTTTGAAAGAATTTCTACTGAAACTTGTTTTGAGCCTAGGTTAGTCAATCCTAAAGGCTGCTATTAAAGAACAAATTGTGTTTAATGATCTACTTATCATAAGCCCAAAAAACAATTGTACTTGTTTTTGTCCATATACTGTCCGATACTGATCCTAATGGATATCTGTTGCTACTGTTGCTATAGTAACCTCCTCAGTCAAACGTGACTTTCACACATCTATTTGGTGTCAGGTTAAAATAGCTTTCTAAATAGCTTGTAGCTTGCAACTTTTGTGTTTCCTAAAATGCTGCTGAAAGATTTCTTATGTAATATATAGCGATAAAACCAATCAGGCACAACATTTGGTTTTGACTACCTTTAAAAAATACAAGCTTCAGCTAGGCTTTGTCAACCTGTTTTTGATGTTAGCAACATCAAAAACAATAGAGACCAGTAAGTATTCATACTGTACAAACATTATTTGGAATAGTGTGTAAATGTGGCATAGAAGTGTCCATGTAATAACGTAGCAACACTATTTGATGAATCTTTTATCTTACAAAAGATACAAAACCCATCATTATCTCACTATCTGCTCACCCATGAAGAATTTCCTTCTCACTTCCATATCATTCTGTTGTTCTTTATTATAAGATGGTGTGAATCAGCCCGGATGTGCCAAGATCGGGTCTCATCCTTTCAAAACACTACTCAAACACACACACAGATACACATGCACAAACCAGCAGACCACGGCTTGCTATTTACAGAGCATCCACCTACACGCTCACCTTCATTTGTTATATTTATTTTTATTTTTTGCCACTTGTCCATCCTAGACTGGGCAGGCATATTCACACACCTGTTGTCTTCAGCCACTACTGATTCATTACCGTCCTGCTATGCACCCAGTGTGACACAAGCCTTTTGCCTTCTCCATTAGATGAGTCACAGCTCAATTAAACCTCCCCAGGCAGACACATGCACGCACACACGCTTGAAGCTGTCTGAGAGCTCAGGAGGACAGCACTGGCTGAAGCGGGCCTGATTTCAGGCAAACATCTCATCCAGACTTTTGACTTCTGTCACAAGTCTGGCCCACTTTGCAGCTTATTCTGGCCAAGAACCACCCACTAAGACAGGAAGACATCATCTGACCCAACACATAAAGCGACTAATCACAGTTCATTTTGTTGTTATTTACCAGTTAAGGAAAATACTGTTTCCAATATAGTGAGGTACAATAATTTATTTACAGAGATTATAAATCCAAGTTGCTAATGATGCAAAAAGAGTCCCTGCAAATGTATATACAGAATACAGTGAAAACATTTTGGTAAACTTGAACAACTTTAGTCTGTACAAAAATGTCCTAGATATTACAGAAATTATTTTGCTTTTAACACTATGTCCCAACCAAACTCAACACAATAGATTAAAAATCAATGAAAGATGTCTTCCATTTAAACCTGAGCAATGCTCTGTTTTAATTCTGCAACGCCACATTTTGTATCCCATCCACATTAAAGTCTCACTGGTCTAAAATCCCATTTTTGTATATTTAATACACATTAAACTTATATTCTAATTGGCTGTAATTGTGACGCATTACGCAGTGCAGTGTAGACAAGACACTTGACAGGGCTCGAAATTGCGACCATTTTAGTCGCATATGCTCCCGAAATTTTATCTGCGCGAGCTAAAAATATATTTGGGAGCATTTATGCGAGTGTGTGTAGTTGTTGTGGTGCGACCTGTTTTCATTTCTCTGAAAAAACGTTTGCAAATACTGCATGGTTTGTGCCTTATGTGCGCTGATACAGCGAGCAGTCCAACGTCCTATACAATGTTACACAACCAATTAAACTGCATCTTTACGTTCTTAACTTTAATGCAGACCTTAGATTGGTTTATATTTGTTGTCAATCACCGCCTTACATTGCCCTCCGTTGTCACGTGAACTACTGCGCATAGTTTAAAACCGAATATAAATATGAATATAACTAAATATAAAGTATTACCAAGGATAAAGTATCATCAGCTCAGTACATCTCACACCGATGTGTCTGTCAAGGAGTGTGTGATAGTGTATGTCTGCGTCCTGGCTGATGGACAGGCCACAAACATCCGTGTAGGACATGTTGCTGATGGTGATGTCTTCTTTATTATTATCGTTATGATGATGATTATTATTATAGAGCATATTTAGAATTATATAACAATATACAATTAATATCATACTTTTTTAGTATCTCATTGAATGTGTATTTTGGCTTTTCTATTGTAATTGGTAGAGCTGCGTCGTTTCAGGATAAATTAAGAATCACGTTTTTTGTTTTAAACACAGATAACGATTCTCCCACGATTCTGAACAACTAAACAAAATTTGCTATTTAACTTTACTAAAAGTTCTGACAAAATGTAAATGGCAGTCCATTTAAAATGTTTAATTAATCTGAACAAATTATTTTAAAACATTTGTTTCAATAACAAGTGACTGTTGTTGTTGATTGGTGTTGTTTTTAAATAAAATAAATCTCTTAATCTATATTTTGTAGTTATGGTGCTCCTAAATTTTGGCTGGTGCTCCCAACTTCAGTGCTACCAAGTAAAAAAGTTAATTTCAAGCCCTGCTTGATAATGCTTGGGTAACATAAAAATGCCTACCATGTAAACAAAACTCAATCTTTCAAAGATTTGATGTCATAAGCCTCATAATCCTTAACACACCTGTTTCTGAGCAGAAGTTCAATCAGATTGCACCTTGAGATTTTGGCAAAGGATTGTCATTGTTTTGTGTGCAATCTGCATAAAACAATATGTAGATGGTTCATGAATGTGCCAGCTTAGACTTCCAACACAATATCAGTACTACCCACAGAAATGCACAAATACCAAACAAAACTTTTCCATAACTACTAAAATGACTCTACCGCTAAAAAGATTACTCCCAATAAAAGCCAACAAGTGATAAGTGTGTGAGACTGTGTGTGCCTATTATTACAGTTTGACAGCCTCATGTTGTTTATCTCTGTATACTGTTTGTATTTTGTCTTGCAACAAAAATATGTGTATTATTGTGTTTTGCCGAGGCTTCTGTCTCATTATTGTCTGGGTTTTTGTGTGCCCAGGGGTTTAGGGCTGAATGGTGCCAGTCTGAGAGTGTCTCTGTGGTGCCTGTCGCGTCTGCCAGTCTAAAGATTGATTTATCAAGACACACGGGGTGAGACAACACCCCCTTACCCCATCTCTGTCTCTCTCTCCAACACAATAAGTGAGACAGCCCCCACCTCTGCCCCTAAATCCCAACACCCCCACCCCCCATCTCGGCCACGATTACATTTTCCCCTCAGACAAGTGTTTTGCAGCCAGATCCAGACACTGTCTCACACACTCTCAGGCAGGGTGGGGGTCTGCTGAGGGGGGGCAGGGGGGTGTTGGTGTTTGTACAGAGGGGACTCATTGCGCTTGATGCTATTGGAGCATGTCGGAGATAAACAGCATCATTTTCTTTTTATTTTGTTTACGACACAATAAAATATGGAAATAAAAAAGCGTGGGAGGATGTTTCTACCCCTCCCCGCTCTAAAACCTCTCTTGCCTGCATCATTATCCGTCTGTGTCATTCTCAATCGGCTGGTAAGATGAGAGAAAAGAAAAGCCAGTGGAACGTTTTTAATCTTTGCTGTGTTCAGAGCAAGAAAAAAGCCAAAAACAAGAATGATAAAGCAGAGTATGGGAGGAAAGTGTAGCATTGTGTCATTGGATTATGACACAGACTACGGCTGGGCAATAAAACGGTATCAATATTTATCGACGGTATACAATTGTCGGTAACGATATAAAAAATCTTGGGTATAGCCTCAATATTGTCATTAAATTACGCGCGTGCAGATCGTGTTTCATAAACAGCCAATCAGATGTTTTAAAGAATGAGCGCGTCGCTCTCGCGTTCATTGCGTCATCGCAGGTAACATTAGGCCGCGCACATGATGAGTGCCTGCGGTGAGGAGATTGTCAATAAAAACACGTCAGCTCGCAGTGTCGCTTTTTTTGGTTTCTTTTCCTCCGACCAACATCAGAACAATGTTGCGTGTAAGCTTTGTAAAAACCGCAGACACGTGGAAGAGGCGCACATGTGATCCGTATATTAGCTTAAGTGCGCATTTCATAGACGGCAATTGGAATCTGAAGAGTAAATGCTTGGAAACAGCATATTTTACCTAAGACCACACAGGGTAATTTATTGCGCAAAACCTGACTGATGCCCTGGTCTCATGGGTCTGAATGAAAACAATCAAGTCTGCATCACCACTGACAGCGGGCGAATATAGTGAGAGCCACGTCACTTAATACATGCACATATTGTGTTTCTTTAACACTTACTTTTGTTTACAAACAAAAGAAACAAAAAACAAAAGAAACTTTTGTTTACAGGTTTTTGACTGCTAAAACTAATATAATTTGCCTTAATAATGTGGATAAATAAAAAACTGGTTAAATGTAAACTTTTCTACTTGTAATTTTTTATTTTAAAAAAAAGTTAAAAATGTCAATAATTATCGATACCGATCAATATGAACTATTATATCGTGATAATTTTTTTGGTCATATCGCCCAGCCTTAACACAGACTCATTTATTTAAAAATAGTTTTGTGATGCTGCCATAGTATACTGATGGTATCTAATGGTAACTGTTTAGTGTTTCTGTGATACTGCGATACTTAACAATTACAGATTAATTGACCAATTTTAAATGGTCTATATCAGCCAATAATCATGCAGACATATTTAACAGTGGTTTGCTTTAGTTTTTGATACCAGTATCAGTAGCAACTGAAATTAACCTGGCAATACAATATTTTATCAACATCTTAATCTTTATTAAACAGTTTTTCAAAACTGCAACATATATTGTGATCATTTATGCATTTGTTTCTCTTTCATCTATCTTAATGTTTGACAATTATATTCTTAGCATGTTAAACAAAAAAAATGCCTTTTGCTGTTGACCTAATGCAAAACAAAAATAAAGGCCAAACTATTTATTAAAAATGTAACTAAATAGCTTTTATGATTAATATTCATTAATTTATCAATGGTTCTACTAACTACGAGTTAGAGATCTTAACATATTATGCTGTGAGTGTAATGCAGTTTTTTGGCCAGTAAGAAATATTTTTGTAACATTAGCCATTAAAAGAAAACACTGGTCAACTTTTTAACTTTACTTTTTATGGTACACTCCAAGTACAAGATTCTACTTAGTCTAACATTGTTATTGACATATCCCATGATCTTAAACATGTTAATAACACTGTGCTAGCATTATCTAGAGTGAGAGTGTGGGGACAAGTGGTTTCCCTGTGGGGGGAAAAACATCCTAAATCTCTCGAATACTGCAAAAAAAAAATGGACACAATGTTCCAGACTGCTAAAATATCATTTATTATGACTCCAGAGGTATTTAAGCTCAAGACGATGAGAGTGAGATGAGTATATCAGCAGCTGAGATGAGAGAATTGGATACTTGCTCTGATAAATGCTCATGCAGCTGTTTCTGCCTGATACCTTGTCAAAAATAATACTTGCGTCTAAAGGACATCTTTTAAAAAAATGGCAGCCGATACAAAGCCTCTGGTACAGCCAGACATCATGGTCTTATATATCTGCAGCAGGAAAGTTCACAGCTCATTGGTTGGCATTATTGGCTGGAGGAGTGCAGACGTGGGCTTCATTTCGTCCTTTCTAATTGACCTTCTAATTCTTGCTGACAGGTTTATTCATGAGCTCCTGTCTTAAAGGAACAGTTCACCAAATATTCTGCCATATTGCTCTACAACATCCGCTGATAGTGAGTGGAAGAGCTTAATCTCTGAAAAAAGCTCCTAACTTTAAAAAACATGACCCAAGGACATAAAATAGGTTTAATAGTTCCGTTTAATATAAGGAATGCATCAAAATTTAGAATTGTTATTTACTGAAAATCCTAACCTACACAGTAGCACTTAATTATATCTTGCAAATATAACTATGCAAATATAAAATTGGTGCATGTTCAGTTCAAGAAAAACAAAAACTACTTGTGTTGACGTAAAAGCTGTTTGAGAATGAGATTTGAGAGTTACATCGGAGGAGCAGATTTTCAGCAAATAACAACTTGATTTGTCTTCACACAAAGCTGTCATATTTTTTTAGAAGGCTTTAGACTTCATTTATGATATTTAATGGTGTTTTTATATATTTTTCAAGCGTCACAGCCTGTCACAGCCCCTGCAATGGAATAGCTCAAAAGATTCTTCAAAATATGTTATTTTGTATTCCACAGAAGAAAGCAAACCGCGAGGGTCAGCAAACATTGACAGATTTTTCCTTTTTGGGTGAACTTCTACCAAACAAATCACCGTCCGCTAAACAAACACAATGAAACAGCGTACAATGACAACAACAATAGCAGGTCAGACATGTGCTAAAATAGCAGACTAGATGGGAAATAGAAGTGTGTGTTTGTCTGCCGTATGAGGACATTAAGTGTCTGTGACCTTCCTACAGCCCCTCAGGTGTCAGCTGAGTGTCCGTCTTTGGGGGCTGCAGGAAAAAAGAAAGAGACAGAAAGGGTGCACGGAAAGGACACAAGCGCATCACCTTCTTTTCTGGCACTGGTGGTGTCAGGCTATAATGAATACAGAAGGCGATGTAAGGAAAGAAAGTGAAAGAGAGCTGTGAGGATGCCAAGTGTGAGGACAGATATGGAGAGATGCAGCGGCTATAAAACTGGATAAAGTTGAGGGGTATGTTCTGAATGGAATACTACATTGATGTTTACTGCATACTGCACAATATAAACTGCATGCTACTTACTATTTAAAAGGTTATACAATATGTTATACAATATGCAATAAAATATGTTCCATAGGCTGCATTGTTGTTATATGACCTCATGGTACAATATTTATTTGGCTTTTTAAATCTAGTTTTGTGTAGTTAATCACATACAGAAAGATTAATTATCACCGCCAGTTTATCTGTCTCACTGGAAATAGAAGGTCAAGCACACTGCATTATGGGATGCAGTGTCCTATTTGTTCTTGCTTTGTACTTCAAATTTTGGCAAATATTCAAGATTATGCATGTATACGGTTTTGTTGTATGAACAGTATCGCTTACTGCATACTGCATTGTACACACTAAACCAGCTATTTTTGTGAAACTAGTGTACTCAAACACTAGTACGCTACAGTACTGTTGTTATGAGATCTCATTGTTGCGTGCTTAATTTAGGGTGAGCTTAGATTTATCTGCACAAAAAAAAAAAACGGCACAAAAATAAAAAAATTTTCCACAAGCATTTTACATTTTATATCCTAATTTCATAAGGGTGCACAGAATGTAGGTATGACAATATGAATGCCAAGCTAACAAACCTGGGCTCTGTTTCTTAAAAACATAGTTAGCTAAGTATATCGCATTTGCACCATTTAGACCAACGGTCTTCAAGAACAACTTAGCTTGTGATGATTTGGAGAATGCAGGTCTGTTCATAAAGTACACAGTGTTACAGAAAACCAGTTAGACTAGATTCACTAAAGACACAACACTCCATAGGGGACTTAAACAGCAACATGCCCGCATATCCTTATAGTTATGTGTGTGTGTGTGGAGGTGTGTACAGCAAGAAGGCCCTGACATCAATGCCTGGAGGGAGTTTCCATACACTCCGTCACTAACACTCCCAGCGATGCTGGAAGTGTCAGCTTGCACCCAATCAATGGCTTTTACGGTAGTGCTAACAGCGTCTAGACGACGAGGTCATTGACTGCTCTTCAGAAGTGTGTGTGACTTGGTACAGAGGTCACATAGAGGGCACATGCTCTCCAGTGGGACAGATGAAGCATTGCATTGACTGTATGTGTGCGCGTGCATGTGTGCGTGCATGTGTGTGCGTGCATGTGTGTGTGTGGAGGGAGATCACTATCTTGTCCTCACATACCACAATACACACACAGTCTGTTGGCAGACTAAACATTACACTTCAAAGGCCATGAGTTGAATTGAAGCATGCCTGTTCTGTCTGCGGATCTGATGTATGAGGACACTAGAGAATCGAAACGAAATTCTTAACGGTGTGTGTCGTAAAGACCCAAGTTTAGACTTGAAGAACAGCGGGTTGGGCAATCTGAATTTAAGTACAGGCTGTTTTCTAATTCGTGAATTAGAATAGGAGGAAATTAACAAACTGTTCAAAATAATAAACACATTTTCTTCCAAAAACGTAAACATCCTACACATTCATATTGATTATTTATTATTAATTTATGTATAAATATTTATATTTAATTTTGCCATATAGTCCCATAGTGTTTAACAATTTGTTTCCGATTTTAAAAATAAACAATGATGATAAAGTTAAGGGAGTTTACAGGCATCAAGTACTTTTTTTACTGAGCTCATAGCAGTCTTCTAAAATGACGGAACACAAAACAGATAAATCTTATTTATTTAGGCCTTTAAAACCAGTGTGTTTAAAAGGTAGATTTTGACATTTAAAGCTACATGTTTCTTTTAGCTAAAGCCCTTGTCAGATGAAGCTGCTGTGTCTCACATTCTCTCTCTCTGTTCTTGAATGCATCTGTTTGTATTCAAGATGTTCCTCTTTCTAAAGACACTCTGTGTGTTAACAGATGACGGGACACACAGGCCGCAGCTGTACGCGCAGTACAGTCTGAAGAATGAGGACTTGTATGGTTCTGTTGCGTTCCGTACACTCACACGCAGATCTCGATTGAAACCATGCCAACTGCAGTCAGAGTCTGCCACGGCACCAGAGAACATTTATAGCTTGTTTTTCACACAGGAAAAGGTGAGGTGTGTGTGTGTGTGAGAGAGAGAGACACGGGGTGCATAAACGTGCGTTAGCATTTATGCATTACTATTTAAAGATTTTTGCAACAATTTTCACCCAGATGACTCTCGGTAGAGAATCATCTAGCCGAGGTCACCCCTCGCTTGAGTCAGAGGCAGAAAAGGAAAAGTCTGACTAGACGTATTGTGTTTTAGGGATTTTTTTTTATTTCCCAGAGTTTGATTTCGGTTAAACCGACTTTCAAAGTTTTTGCTGTATATAAAGGTCACATTAAAACTGCCATGGAAAGTTTTTGTCATGACTTTGACTTTAAATACAGATTTTATAGTTAATAACCTCAACCCAGACTCTCAAAATAGCAATATATCCTAACAATAATCATTTTTATGTTTTTTCTTTTTATTCAATGCTAACCACTTCACTTTAAAAAGACAATTTCAATCAGTCAGATTTAAACTACAGTTCTGTAAAGCTATCTTTTTACTTTTATTATTTTGACTGAAAGCATATAATGGACCACAACTGTACAGTAGCTAAGCTTCTTACACTGTTAATGTACATTGGACATGTGTACACACTCTATTAGGCAGTGCTGTATATTCAACATGAAACATGATTACATACTGTGTTTTTGCACTAGAAAAACGCAAGGAATGTAGCACAACTGGACCAAAACCTGTTCTAGGTCCAATTATTATTATATACTGAAAATTAATTTGAGATATAATGGAAACAACATTGTTGTAGTAATGTTTATGGAGTTTATGAAAAATTACAGATACTACTTAGAGTACATAAAGTGATTTTAATGCACAAGTTTTTAAACCACAGGGCCAAAAGTCCCCACTGGCTCAACATATATAACTTGGTCCTCAGGGAAGATGCACAGAGGGGTACAGCCTGGGTTGTAGGCTTTGCCCCAGGAAGAGATTAAAGAACCACTATTGAGGCCTAAAGCGTCTCCATCTGGACCTTCTATCAAAGCTTCACTCCCATAGGCACTGACCTGGGGCATGTCCATGCAATATGTTCCACAAGAGCTAGCCAGAGCTTGGCAGCAAAAGCAGAAGACAGAAAATGCTACAGAAAGACAAAGCCTTAATTTGTGGTATGAGGCACAATGCTGGTCTGTACTATAATGAGGGCAAACTGGCAATGATGCAAGTATGTTTTAAAGATATGCACTTTAAAATGCAAGCAGCAATATGGTAGACATTGTGTGGTTTTGTGTATATAGTGTATTGAAGGGTGTTGTCAGACCAGGATACACTTAAATACACTTAAATAATAGCGTTTTTGTGTTGATATTTCAAATGCAAGCGTGGATGGAAAGCAAAGTAAAACAAATTTAAAAGTTATGAGAAATATTGTTTGTTTAGTATAAAAGGTATTTAATGTAAGAGTTGCCAGCTCTTCTTTAGCTTTGTACGTTTTGTACTAACCAATGAATGCAGTTCTTTATTTATTGCTCACTGTTCTATCTATCGCAGCGGCAGAACTATGTTGTCTTCAGCAATAAAAACACTGAATAACAAACCCAAGGCACTAAGGAAAAAATAATAAATGAACAAATAAATGCTTTAAGCTACAACATTTACAAGTAACTCTTGAGTAAACTGAACCACCATTGCAACAAAACATTTTGTAGTATGTTAATTAAAGACAACATAATCCCATGTTTGCAAACATGCTGGCCAAACATTTGCATCTGCATGCTTGAGAGTTTCAGGCCATTCATTATTTGATCAGCTTCTGCCAACAACAGAAGTTTAAGCTAACAGGTCTTAACAAATTTCTTTTGTTCCAAAAAACCTATGAGAATCTAAATTGGTAAATCAATGGGTAGAAGGACAGTGTCTTAATAGCCTGGGTCTTGCGCTCCACTGTGAGACCTTTCCCCTGCGGGCCAACTGAGTTTGACCAAACACAAGCAATGGCAAGAACGCTGCCCATAGAGCAGCTTGACCAAATGGTCAGAGAGGGACGTCACGCATTCTCCGCCTGTGTCAGGAAGCTTTCCTGCTATGCTACAGGAATGCAGGCTTCTCTTGGATCTCTCTCCTCGTGCCAGGAAGGCAAGAGGGGGAGGGAAACTGAGAGAGAGACAGCGAGACGTGGGCAGGCTGCAGGCGAGGAGCTGTCTGCCTCTCCACTTATGGGCATGTTAGGTGGCAGCAGTAGAAATGACCATACATGAGTCTGAAGCCAGTGGAAGGAACCGATCACGAAGACTGATAGTTTCACAATGTGTTTGGTAGCATCGGTTGCCAGGCTTCAACATCAGGCAATCGAAGCCCACGTATAATGCACTTCCCACAAATAGGGCAAAAACAGGGCTAGAATAAAACATTTTAAAAATAAAACTACACCAGAATGAGTAACAGGTTTGCGCATTGAGCTTGGATTAATCACTCACTACAGGACTAGTTAGTTTGAGAGAAAATGTTTTGCCATCCAAACTAATTTGAGATTAGTTTGTACTATAAGACCCGGAAGTAAAATGCTGTACATCACAACATAAACAGCTGATTGTTTGACCAGTCAGTTGGACAGAACAATGCGTCACAGTTCTTCTCATTTTTCCCTTCCTTAATCAGGACTTCAACTCCAATCTTTGTCACAGCCATACATTCAGCATACAGGACTGACCTCAGGTCAGCTGATCAATGCTGGGCTGCCACAGCTAGCTGAGTGATGTCTGCATGGATCAGCAATGTCATCTAGACACATCACACCATGACTATCAAATTACAGACAGCTCGCTTGCTCACCTGACATACAGGGTTAGGGTGTTTGTGCATAAATATTTGTGTAAACAGTCAACAAAAATCAAAACCGACCGTAAAACATTTTCTTTATTAACGTACGTCCTTTTACTCAAAGAAAAAACATTACCTTTAACATTTTCACCTTTTATACAAATATGTAACATCACCAATCTCTTTATTTTTAATACCCAGTAGTTTTAGTTTATGTTTATGTCTCTTTATTTTATCAACCCATCCAAATGGGTCGTAAAGTATTTTATGATGAAGTCAGAAGATCCAGTTTTACTGTTTCGGTGTCTTCATTACCTATAAAGCCTGTCAAAATGCCCAAAGTCAGAAATTTGGGTCTCTGTAGGGTGTACGGAGTCTTGCAGAAGCAGATGCACTACCAACTACTTTAGTCATAATTAATTTTATGATAACGAATTAAGTTTACCAAGTTATATACAAAATGCTAACAGTACTTGATCTCTGTGGTATCAATATGGAACTTTATGATGTGCTACATTCTATTAATGCTTAGTGGAAGAATAAGAACTAGAACAGTTTTCAGATTCCAGATCCTCTACACTGGCCCACTGAATAGAGAAGCAACAGGGGTGTGTATAAATTAAATAATTTGGGTTTAAGAACTATTCAATTGGAATGCACCAGAAACAAGGTTGAAGATAGACTACACCTCAGTGGCCACAAAAGAGAGCAGGAGGGCATTCTTCAATTCAATCTCCTTGAATAAATATGTTGGCAAGCGATGGCTAGATATGCATCTTTTCAATATGTAGTATTTCATTCTGATCTTCTTCGCTGGTTTAACAGTGGTTAAAGGCTTGGTCTGGTTACCATGTGCTGCTTTGTAGTCAAGATATTCCCCAAAGAATGGGTTTGGGTTTTTGTGATGTCATCAGCCAATCGGCATAACCTTCCTGCATTCCCAAAGTGATTTACAAACTTACAAATAATTACTGTTAAAAGGATTTTATAAAACATTCCTTCCAGTTTTGTGCACCCATACAGAACCACCAGGCTTGTTTCAACCCTTGACTAAAGACTGAAAACTCAAGGTCTTACCCTATCGCTCTCTCTTCCTGCCCGATGAATTATTCCTGCAGGAAACTAATCCATCAATAAGCCTTCAAAGCAAATAGATGCGTTCAACCAGTACTCTGATCAATATTAATGGAGTATACATGAATAAAACTTAGATTCTTCAAAGGAGAACCTGCAGAAAGGCCTCTTGTGCTTCCACGCCACAGCGCAGATGCTAAAACCCAGTGAATTTTGAGTCTTAGACTGAGCTAGAACAGAAAGACTCCCCGGGTGGACTGGGAAGAGTGCCTGAAACAGCTAAAAATAAAGATTGAGAGGAAAGAAGAAGGAAAATAGCAGTCTGTTAGTCTCTAATCATCAGCAGGCTCCCTACCTTAGGAACAAGTACATTGATGGCTTGTTGCTAGCATGCTTGTTCCCAGTGCTCCTCTGCAACAGGAGTGCAGAATTATATAAAATATGGATTATAATGTAGTTATTGTTGATTGAAAACGTGCATGAGCTTGCTGGCTCTGCTAGATATAGTGTAGATTGAAATTTTGTGGCTTTTAGTTCATATCTAACTAGTTAGCTGTAAGTCATCTATATGCTAGTGTACTTTTAAAGTACACTATATATGCACCAATATATCAAAAACAAATGCTTAAAAAACAAATATTTGTCCAATCAAACACTCAACAATGACAATGTCCCCTCCCGCTAATACTTGTTAAGATATAATTAACAAGATAGAATAGAATTAACATATACAGAACTAACAAGACACCATGGTTCTGTTACTGTAAGTTTTTATTGCAGGATTTTCAATAAATGACTGTTTATGTAGCATTTAAAATTTGGTATTAAATAGTGTTTTAGTGTGACCTACGTAAGAGATAACAGTCTTCTGTCATGGCTTCCAGAGGTAGTGCAAAAATGGCTGCTAAGTGCAGAGGCTTTCTGAAGGGATTTCGGTAATACCACCCGCCGCTAGCAATTATTAGCAGACTACTTGCACAATGCTGCACAGTGTTCACTAAATACTGAAAACTATTTCTAAATAGCAAGTTTATAAGTATTATTCCACAATAAACATTTAAGTTCAGTCACAGTTCAACAGCCGTATGCTACATTGTTGTCACGTGTATGAGGGACATTCAGTTATTATCTGGTCATCACACTGAAAATAGAAGCTCAAAAGAGCATTGCATTGTTGGATAAAGAAATTAAAATGTAAGTAACTAAAGTACTCTTTGCTTACAGAAAACTTACCTAGTGTGCAATTTATAAATACTAGGATTTCTACGGTAGCATGCTATTTCAAACTTGGCCATGGCTGTGATGGACTATAATGACATAAAAAAACAAGCCCTTCGGTATGTCCCGCCCCAACTTTTTGTATCAACAGGATATAGACTAATGCAGAAATTGTTTATTGGTCAATTTTATGATATTTATGTATACTATGTAAAACAAAATCAACCTGACACAAAATGCACTTATTTTTTAAATTCAAAGTCTGTTTTTCATTCTGATAAGCCCACAGCTATAAAGATCCATTTACAGTACTATAGTACATAAACTATGCATGAATGGGTTCCATAAATATACTGAAGAGGTGAGTCATGCTATCAACATATTTGTGGTAGGATTCAAAGATTGCATAATACTTGTTCCAAATTGGACTGCATTAACTACTCAAAGCTGTTGGATTTTGTCAATTGTTTTTTAACTTCAATGGCCTGTTGCTGTTCATACACAACAAAACAAGGTCATTATATCAAGTCGTTACGGAAGAAAATATGACAAAATCTGCCAACTTGTGCACCTGGTGAAAAATTCAACTTCATATAGGTCAATGAAAAACAAACCTTCAGGGAGAACAACTTTATTTTCATATCCTCTCTCAGTACTATCTTGCTAATAAGAACCATATCTGTGTAGAACATTCTAGCTCTCTGGGGTAGCATTAGCCACAGGACATGATCTAGGGTTTGCTTATGCATAACAGCATGACAGGGGCCAGTACACCACAGGACTAAACAAGAATTAGAGTTTCCATGATGAACTTCTTGCTGGGTTTTTAGCAGAGGTGGAATAAAATAGACGTAAAGTGAGGGGGGAACATTACTTAATTCGACAGCTAAAATGGTAATCACAGGCCCTGTTCCAAAACCTAGTGAGCTGCCTTGTTCTCTACTGCTGATATAGGCAGCTTACCAAAGCAGAATCCGGAAATGGAACGTCATAGGTCACAACTCATAGAAACTGAATCATAGTGCATCATAGAAACTGTGCCCTTGAAACATATTCATTGGACACTTACACAACTTGTCACATTGTGCAATTGCATTCTTCAAAAAGACATGGCATCTTAGCTAGCATATACATTACCACACTACCTATGGATGCATGTTGTGGTGCTGAATTGTGTGTCACTAGGAATGACTGGGGGAAGATGGGGGTCTGCATAATGCCACTTTATGTTATTTCAGTCATTCAAAATGACCCCAGGATAAAGACATAAGAAGTTGTTCTAAGAATTACTGTTGAGCCAGTAGGGGTAAATAATGCATTTGTGAATGACAGAGAGAGGGAAATTGTGATTAAGTTCTCTGATTCACCTCTTTGTCATTCAGAGGAAGGTTTCAGATAGGCGGTTATTTTGCAGGTTTATGATGAAACAACAGCATGTAGGAGCTTTATTAAATGCCAAGAGACAAAACCTGTGCTGGAAATATTGTGTCTAATAATGTAATGCCTTTAACCTGACTATTTCCATTTGCAGTGTTATAAATGAACAAAGTAATTTTGGTTGTGATCTTAAAAAATTTGACACATAAGTTAAGTCATACAAGACTTCAAGCAACTGTACACAAAACTGGATTAAGTAAATAATTGTTATATGATTACTAGACATCACACACTATTATTTTGTGTTGCTACAGAATGTGGCTTGCTTAAAATTAATGATAAAAATACAGTATACAGTTGATATTTGGCAGTCAGAAAACAGACATATTAACTTAACAGGTTTTTTTAAGTAATTTATAAAGCCACATTTGTCAAAAAATAACAACATAATGTCCAAAAGCTTCCAAGTAATTATACCGTGTAGTAAAATGCTTTTACTGCACACACAGCTGCCTGTATTTCTATGTACTATGTTTACCTTCTGCGCAGCTCCCAACACATGCGCAGACAAACTTTTAATTAGACGAGAATAGCAAAGCCTCAGTTTGCAGCAAAGCACACTCTTCTGATTAACACAACTTGAGTTACTGCCAAATAAACAGTTGTAAAAGTCTGAACTAAAGCTTTCTTTATCCATTAAAACACCGCAGTCTTTAACATCTGCAGACTAAAGGTTTACGCAGCATTAATTAATTTGCAACGGTGCCTTTAAGACCGTGAACGCGCGCAGGGTATTTTCCACTGCGACCGTCTGCACAACTTTAATTGCTTTATCCTTGCAGAAATGTGGCGCATTTACTATCTCCAACTGCTCAAAGAAAATCACAAAATAACTTCGTATGACAGATGTAAATGGCTTACGTTTTAAAATTTGTCGTCGTGGTGGGGACAGAGCCGCAGAGGGAAGTGTCTCTCGTCCAGACGAGGCTGTCAAGAGCGTCTAGACTGACTGTCTCACTCTCTGGCCAAAACTCAGCAGAGCACAAACTCCCGTTGTGTTCCAGTCAGTCCAGCCCTCTGTCTCTCTCTTTCTATGAGTCATTTACAGCACACTGTAGCGACACCTGCAGTACAGGAGTACCTAGGAGCGGAGATGAATTAACAGCTCAGAGCCAGACATCAACCTTTGCTGTCAATTTACACTGGTTGAAAGGGATGAGACAACATTAGCAGAAAGGGGTGGAGCCGGCAAGATGCAGATGTCACAGAAAAGGTGTTCTATCATTTACCCTCCCAAAACAATGGTTGTTTCTGTTGCAGAAAGTCCTTGCCAAAGCAATGCAGACATGGCCACAGGGTTGGCAGGTGCATAATTTGGCCACAATACTGTAAATTCTTTTGATTAACATACTGTCTGCAGCCTGAATGCCAAAGCCCTGACCAGTTACATCTGCCACAGACGCAGAGGACTGGGAAAATAGACCCAGAATGACTCAATAAGCGTGACTCAATGTGTTTGATGCACTTTTTGGACCTGTCAAAAATAAATTACAATGTGAACTAACATATACACTCATATACAAGATCATCATTTTATTGATTGGACAGTTTATTTGACAGTTTTGGCTCTCTTTATATCCTAGGTGAAAAAGACAAAATATAAAAAAGTTTCTAAAGAAATTATATTTTGTTATTTTTATTTATTTTATTTGGGGTGGCATTAAAAAGCAGATTTTTAAAATTAAAATAGTAATTTTTTCATTATTTTTTCATTAAACTGATTTTGATGCTTAAAAATAAAATAAACAGAAAATAATGAACAACCGTCACATTTGATCACATCAAGGCTAATATGAGCTAAAATGAAAGAAGCTAATTAAAAGCACATTAGTGACACAGTTCTCAGTCATGTTCAGTGGGTTGATTGGTGAAACTGCCCATGAAACGTTATAAGAGAGTAGGATTGGGCTTGTACATATGCTCACTGAGAGAAGGGAGCTCTGGGAGAGTGCAGATGAGGAAACACTTGTATTGTAGATAAACTAGAGGATGCAATACTATGCAAGCTAAAGAAATGGACAAACACACAGGCACAAGAAAGTTTAACACAAGTTTCATCTTTAAATTATGGATGAACATAATATCTTTTAAGATTATAGAGCTTATAAATTCAATATAAATAAATAATAACAGAATCTGTGACATGCTGTAGTTTACCACTGAAAATAGTTTCTGTGAAAAAAATATTTTTAACCTCTAAAAAGAATTTACATTTACATTACATTTACGCATTTGTCAGACGCTTTTATCCAAAGCGACTTACAGTACATTCAAGTTTAAATGTTTAAAATTTAAAAACTGTTCAGGGCATTGCACAGAATAAAAATTGTAATTTATGTTGTCTATAAGAAAGCACAAAACTAAATTAATATATATTAACATATTATTTAGAAAAAATTACAAACAAAACCTGTGCAAACCAAATCTGTCTATAAAAGTCAGAAGGCTCATGATTTGTGTGGGAGTCAAACTGTATTTTTTTCATGTCAAAGTACTGTTTCAATAACCTATTTCATTATTAAATGTCTTCGCAGACCAATTTTACAAGGTCTTCTTGAATAAGGAATCTTCTTGTGTCAAAAACCATGCAATTCCTGACACAAAATTTTAGAGGAAAATTTTTTTTCACAAAATTTATTTTTTATTTAAAATAAATAATATTAAAAGTATTCAAATCAAAGCACAAGACTTGGACACAGCCAATTTCCAACATGTGACACAACTGAAAAAAAAATCTAGGGTCTCTAAAAAAATATTTTAGGCACATTATTATTGAGATATATGATTAGCTTAAACATGTGAAAATGTTTTGCTTAAAGTAAATTTAATTGTGCATGTATTCCGGACATGATAGTAAAATATGGGAAACCAGTTAGATATAAAATAACAAATTCAAAGTAGTGTGCTATTAATGCCAGGGGTTCATTTGGAGGCGCGGAACTGCGGTAAACAACGCTCATTGTCTCCCTCTACTGTTCAGTCAGGATTTTTCAGCGTTCAGTCAGCATATTTGAATTATATAAAAATCATACATAAAAAAATAATCTTACAGATTTAAATAACACATTGTGTTATTTAACACGTTGTGTTATTGTAACAAACTAATGAAAACGTCCTAGCTATTACAGTAATGTTAATAGCTAGTCTGATACATTCATCATTGGTATAGGCCATTACTTTACATGCACCCCTAAAATGAAAACAGGAAATCTAGGCCCATGTATATGAAATGCAAACCAGACATACAAATACCAAGAAGGCAATCTACACATAAACAATAAGTTTTAAAACACTTGAATCTGTCAAGTAATTGTGATTGCCTGACAGCATGCAAATCCCACATTCATTTCCGGTTTAAAGATGACCTAAAGTTCGACGGAGTGATTTAAAATAAAAAATAATTCTAAATCATAAATACCAAATCATAACATGTAATAGACCAAACATTTACAGAAAAGGATACACAATAGTTCAGCAGCAAACACACACTTCTCCCATCAGCTGGATGAGTGTACAGGTGTCACACATTGTAGGGGAGGATCTCTGTCCAATCCTGTGCATTTACATGTAGCAAGCAGATAATCAGCCCATACTTTATAAGCATTTATCTCATTAACATTAATTCATTAAATAGCATGATGCTAGCAGCTTTTCCATGTTGTTTACTAGGGTGCTCTAAATGGCTGCTAGACTTGCCAGTTTAAGTCAAAAGAGGCCAAGAAGCTGATCTTTGGTATCTGTTGACCTTTGATTTGATTTGCTGGTGTTAGTATAGAGATGTTAAGAAAAACACTTTTGATATTTAACAAATAACATTGAAATAACATACATAACTGAGAGCATTAACCAACATTCTAAGAATGTTCCAAGAAACAGGCAGATCAAAACAGTGCAATCAATAGGGGAGACATGCTTTAGACTAAACCCAACAGAACGTTCAAAATTGCAGAAAATAACTTGGGTTTAACAAACAACTAAATGACGTTTGCATTTACATTCAGGCATTTAGCAGACGCGTTTATTCAAAACGTCTTACAGCGTGAGCAGAATATAGAACCGAATGACCTGAGACTTATCTTAACTGAGCTGACAGTTTAATATGAACCCGCTTAATGCAATTAGATATGAGCCCAAACAGGGAGATATGGGAAATGTGACCAATGAAGAATGTTTTGGGTGTGCCCTCTGGTGGATATTGAGGGCACTCCAGCTGGTGATCGCAACATCTAAATCATTCTCGGGATTAGGGTGACCACCCGTCCCGCTTTGCGTTGTACCGCACAGCATTTTCACCCCTTGTCCCGCAAGTCGCATATTAAGAAAATGTCCCGCATTTTCTTCAGTCAGTTTGTTTTTAATTATTAAGAAAACTTGCATGCGTTCTTTTATCTTTTTAAGACAGTATTTTATTTATTCTTATTTCACCTATATTTAATAGCGCAAGAAGTAACACCCCGCCTTAYGCATATACAACTGCCATTTTTTAAAATTCTATCCAATGGTTGAAAAGAAAGGAGTAAACACGGTCACTAGTAGGTTGTGACGGCCGTCAATCAAAATGTGGAGCAGTGATTTGTCTCTTAAGTATCCCTGTTACATTTACATTTAGTAATTTAGCAGCACTTTTGTCCAAAGTGACTTACAATGCATTTGTGGAGAGAATATTTTCTC
>JBAJNP010006076.1:0-26777 GCA_036877545.1 Yasuhikotakia modesta
CATTCAGTTACATTGATCACTATAAATAATGTATTGTTTATTCAGTAATCTTTGGACATATTCTTCCAGTTCATATGCAAATCTATGCCCTTGGTTTTTATCAGTACTTATTGCAGATGATAACTAGCTGTGCTTGTCTTCATCTGTGTGTGTGTGTGTGTGTGTGTGTGTGTGTGTGTGTGTGTGTGTGTGTGTGTGTGTGTGTGTGTGTGTGTGTGCAGCTGCGTTTCTGCCTTGAGGTGGGGTCAGCTGAAATCTATTCATCGTCTGTTTAACTCTGGTTCACCTTCAACTACTGTTGTAGCTCATAATGTTTCTGCCACTTACACCTCTGTGCCAGTGTGTGTGTGTGCGTGCATGTGTGCATAAAAATCCAAGATGAAAGGTGAAAGTGGGTGCTCAAGGCAGGTGAAGTATATATAAAATCAACTGTGTGCTTTTGTAAGGTATTGAAGAGGTCATTAGCCTTACACAAGCGACGCAGTCACACGCACACACTTGCAGTAGGGGACAGTTATCATTACCGCTGTTGTCGGCCCTGTAGGAGCCACGTCTTCTCTGGATCTTCTCATTTCCTTTCATGATCTTTTTCCTTCTCACCATCTAGATTAAAGTGTGCAGCTGACTCTGATGCGTACTTCAGTACATACTCACTTAAGTGAGCACTGCAGTCCGTTGTACCTGAGGCATGGATTGTAATTAGTAGCCATCACTACATAGTGTATCAAATGTTTTGTGGAAGTTATGGAAAAAAAAACAGGAAATCTGGACTAAGGTTCATAAGGTTTAGCCTTTATAGTTCATACATTCATTTGTGACTGACTGCACTTCTAATATATTGGCACAATCATGTCGAATGCTTTGTTTGATCTTTTTGTTTTGAGCCATCGCTTCATCTGACCGAATCTGAAGGGTTCGGTTGATTTTTCTGTCTGTTTTCACTCAGCGTTGCAGGCGGGCAGCGATAGCAATCATGTGGCGAAAGCAATCGTGTGGAAATGTGTTCGGACCCACCTGTGAGGAAGAATGCGGGAGCCCCAGAGAGCCACAGGAGACACAGGTCATTTAGATAAGCCTGTTTCACACCAACTTTCTCCACAGCAATGCGACTGCCATGTAACTGAGCTATCGCTCAAAAGAGACCAAATGAGAGAGTTTATGTAAAAGACAGTTATTCTAGTCATTGTGCTTTATTCAAATGAAGGAAAATGGATGCATGTCTATGATTCTGTGTTTTTCTTTTTGCTGTGGTGCTCATAAAGAATTTGTCTCATAACGTTTTCATGCATTTCTTTTTCGCTTTCCTATCATTTACTGTCCACTGTACACTCTGCATTAAATAAATTAATACAAATCCATGTAACACATTTCTGAAGTCTCTTGTGCTCACTCATCTAATTTTTCCATTTTATAGGTGTTGCTCTTACAAACATGGACCAGCTGAAGAGTTTTATGAGGACTCCACCTGCGCTTCTCAGGTGCAAAATCTTACCTGCTACCTTGACCTGCAAACTGTGAACTGACCCTTTAGAGTCAAACATTTCATAAACCCTATAACAGTCTGTGTGTTTTGCATGTTACTCCCATGTCTCACTATTCAGCCCCACACATTTCCACAGCCGATAAAGTCCACAGTCAGAATAGCACCACCAGCGCTGAGAAATGAGATCCGTGGTGCGCTCATACACAACATCTCGTCCGATCTCGTGCCATGCATCAAACAGAACAACGACCCGCAGACAGCACTCTATTTCTGTCACTCGTAATCTGACCACCGTTCTAAAGATCAAAGCCAAGCGGCACGACATTTTGTTTGTTTTTTCCCCACTAAAAGTGTTTATTGATTGCACAAACAAACAGTCGTCTCTGCTGGGTGAGAGACAGGAGACCCGGGTATGTCAGACATGTGATGGGGGCCCTCTTTTGTTGCGTGCTAACAATAGCTATCTCAACCTACAATGAGAAACATTCGTGTTGATGTTTGTTTGATGCATGGATGCAGATGTTTAATTTGTAGATAAATATAATAGTAAAATAACTGGATGTAAACAGTCATGAAGTCACAAAATCTTGATGCAGGTTAAGTTTTCGTGTCCTCTGTTATGCTCCCATAGCCTTATACCCAGATAATAGGGAATGTTCTCAGAACATTAGCTAATGTTTAATGTAAGTTCTCAAAAAGTTAACAAAAAGCATCCTTGCAATAACATTAATGGAATGTTTCAATAAACTGGAACACTGGGATGAAATTAGTTAGTTTTATTTATGGTACAAAAAGTTATAACATTGTGTTATTTTTGCTTTACATTTACATTTTTTCATTTAGGAGTTCTCACAGACATTAAATTACAAATGCATAAGCAATTTAACCTGAGGAGATGTAAGGAGATGGTTATAAAAACAACAACATGCTGTAAAGAAGTGATAGATCTTACATGTTTGAAGATAATATAACCTACTCAACTGCAGAAAAAATTGGGCCATAATGCAAAGCATGATGGGTAATAGCTGATGTCTCATCAGGTATATGTCTACTGGCTGAGGTGGGTTCTGACCCAGTGGTCTCAATAAACACTTCATCGATGTCTAAACCCACTTCTGCGACAATAGAGCAGAGAGTCACGTATGTTCAGATACATCTGTCAGCTTCATTCTTTAGTTTGATATGTGGGTGACACAGATGCATTATTTATGCTTTATCTACTTGTTGATATAAAGCATTTTCAATGGTTACGCATTGTAATACCCCTCTTTGTGATGCATTATTTTTCATATACAGATGTTTTTCACATCTGAATGTGATATTCATTGTCAGTATGATGATGGGAAGTTAAAGGTGTGTGTTTGTACAGGGTTCTGGTGGTGCAGAAAGTGAGCGATAACTACAGTGCAAATGGCCACGAAACAACGACGTCTGTGTCATCACCACCAGCCAATCATCTTCAAGAGCCCTGCTCTGCCATCGTAGCGGTCACTCTGATTGGCACCAATGACTGCAAGTCTCGACTGGTGAGGTTACCATGGCAACAGGGGGGTCCTTAGGGGGCAAAAAAACGGCACCGAAATGAAAAACGAGTCATGTGTTGATTAGGTTAGGAACCTTTTGGTAGTTTTTCCCCGGCTGTTGTTCGTAAGCAAACTACAGCGGAAAAGCTGTAGACTGTTGAGTTTTTAGTTTCTACATTTTGGCAGTCAGCTATATTTAACACATTCAGTGAGCTCATTAATTAACACTAAGTCTTGTGACGCCCGTCCCACTGTGCAGCCTGTATGTGAACAGCAACAGTTAACTCTGTGTGTGTGTGTGTGTGTGCATGTACGGACTCACCTTTGATTTAGCTCCTGTTTGACTCTAGTCAGAGTGCAGAAACTGTGTGTGATATTAACAGAACCGCTCAGGTTGACCTAGGTGACGCCGGGTCGGTGGTGTGTGTTTTTTGCAGGTGTTAATTGGGGGTGAAGTGGTACTGAGAGAGAGAGAGAGAGAGAGAGGGAGGTGTTGATGTGTGGACACACTGCAGTGGTGATAGGAAACCACAGGTGACGTGACGATTCTGTGACTGCAGATGCACATCTACAGCAACCCGCCGTCTTGCTGTAATTACGCCTCTCTTTTTCGTTAACTCTCCTTCCCTCCTTTCGCGGTCTCTCACACTGCCTTTCACACCCATTCAGACTTTCAGAGGTGTTATGGTGAGCGTTTGTGCAAGTGTTGTGTTGGGGTGTATCTAACCTTGTTGTGTCGCACTATTCACAGGGATATCTAGTGTTGTGCCCATAACAACCAGAGAGTCTAATGCAGGAGGTCAAACTGATAGATTGAATGTTATTGATAGGATGTTCACCTGCCTGTCAAGCTACCTTGCTATCACTAGCCTCGCCAAAATTGCCTACCCTACCTTTAATATACAGTTGGCAAAAATGCCACTGCCGCATTCTTTCTCCACTAATTTTTCTAGTCGTGCACCTTGAGAACCAGCATGTTACAATTTCCCAAATAGTTTTTCTGTTCTGTCATGTGGTTTTTCTGTAACTCAACTGTTAGAGCATGGTGCCAGCAACGCTAAGGTCATGGGTTTGATTCTCAGGGAATGCACATACTGATAAAATGCGAAGCCTGAATGCACTGCCTGAAAGTCACTTTGGGTAAAAGCGTCTGCCAAATATGTAAATGTCTTCCCGGCTTTACCTGTGCAGAAGAATCCTCTACAACTTCCCAAAAAAGGCTTTTAAAGCCTTTCTGTTTTTCACTTTCAGTTTTTTTTGTATTTCTGTATTAGTTTTGGATTTGTAGTTTGTGGAGTTTTTGTGTGTTTCGGATTGTGTATTTGTAGATATATTGTCAGCTGTATGAATAACAGTAAACAAAGAAACTATTTATGACTAAATTCATGAATAAATACTGCTGTTTGTAGTCTTCAGTATGTGTTACAAACACAGTTTGATCCAATCACCTAAACACGTGGAACATGATTTCTGAGAAACATTGTTAATATTTGAAATGAACGCTCAAACAAACACACACCTTCATTGCTCCGCCCCCTATATAACAAACAAGCTATGAAACACAGCTGATACATATTGCTATATTGCTAATACTGTTGCTGATTGGCTATGAGACTGTTATGGCAATGTGGTGATTGGCCCTTTTTTCATGTGTACACAGCAAGCACACTTTGTTTTCAACACACACAGATTGGACATCTAGCAAATATTTTGTTTCGGTAATTTGTTAGGATGTTGTTTGTCAATTTTTAACAGTGTTTCTCAGACATCACTTACTGAACCTTTAAACAACATTCACAGGGTGTCAGGGACACATGAATGTGTAACAAAATCCAGCGTTCCCTGAAGACACATTTGAGGCCGTGTTATTACCATGTGTAAACTGCAATCTGTGTCGGCTCACCACTTGTGATCATATCACCCCAGATGTGCATTAAGATCAGCTTTAACTAGACCTACCATGTGTCTCCTCCATACGCAGTACGGTAATATTACTTAATGTTGCTCTGTTATTTCATATATATACACACACACACACATATGTGTTTTTGTCTCAGTTTCCCGAGTAACAACGACGTGGTGTTTTATTGAGAGCTGTGGACATGAGCACACAGTGTGTTTGGCCTCTCCACATTCTCTCCACTTGAGAGAGGGAATTAGAATTGGAAATAATCTGATTTGCCCTCACTGTTTTCCTTATTTGCATGCCAGAGGCGACACCTGTGGAACAGGGTAATGAACGAATGAAATTAGAATAATATTTTGTTTAGCTGTCTGTCCATAGGCTTGTGTGGGTATTATAATATGATTTTGTCTTCATGTTGCCATCCCACTCGCTCATCTAATTGTTGAGATCATGTCTGTCATGTAAAAAAAATCTGCAATTTTCTGTTATTATAGATATAAATAGAAAAGTTTAGGAGCAGTTAAAATCAAAGAATCTGTAACATATATTATGATTTTTTGGAAGTCAGCCTTTAAGCAAATATAAGACCATGTTAACTCCACTGCAAAGATCAGATTTCCTTCATGTTTTCATGCCTATTGTATATAATACTAATGATTTCTGTGAGTTTTGCTAATTCTCTGTGGGGTTTAATTTTAAAGCACTTTAAACTGTTGCAGCTCTATCCTTTGTGTCCTGTGTGTGTTTGTGTGTGTGTGTGTCTCACGGTAGCTTTCAGCTGCTATCTTCAGTGATGTTGATAAGTCTGGGCTGAACCTGTCAGCATGCTGTTATTTGAACAGAAGACAAAGACTTTCTCATTCTCTCTATCACAGAGCTTCTCATCGCAGACAGGACAGTTATCCTTTACCTGCCCAGCCCTCCATTCATTCCTCCATTCTCTTTTTCTCTTTCTTTATTCCTTCATCTAATCCCATGCTTTTTGCCCAGAACAGTTTTTCGGTCTAACACACTCCATTATGTTTTACTATCAATTCTGCAGTGTTATTATGCAGTATATACAATTTCCCTCTCTAATTTCTTCACTCTCTAATCATATTAATTTTTGCTGTGAACAAACCAAGATTAACACAATCCAAAGACAGGGCAGTTGGAGATTTAGTGATTTTATCTTCATATAATTGAAAATAAGCCTATTGCTGGCCTACAGTCCACGGTATGTTGACAGTGTTCAAAGCAAGAATTTCATTGGTGTTTGCATCATAACTCTGTGATGTAACAAGACTCCGGAGAACCAATTAGGTTTGATGTCATATTATTATTTTAGTAGTAGTATCACAGTCTGTAATCAACATACTTTTGTTGTGTTGCAAACAGCTAGTCAGTGGCACAAGTTTACCTTTCCACAGTTAAGCTTAGCGGTTTCCACAGCGTATGTAAATCTCCTATCATGTCATTGTATTTCATTCTTTGACTTTTTTCTAATACTCTCCCTCTCTCTCTCTCTCTCTCTCTCTCTCTCTCTCTTTGCTCTGGGATGTAATCATTCTGTCGGTGGAGCCTTAGAGAGTAAGGCCACTCTTTAGGGATTTGACTAATCATGCTAGAATCTCATTGTAGATGCTACACACGTGCGACGCCCCGCCTCCATAATCGCTTTTAACACCGCATCCAGCTCAGCCAATCCCTCAGACACGCACAAAACACAGTCTCGTCCGCGAGTGCGTGCGGATGTAGTGTCGCTCTCCTCTGCTTCTCATTCTCAATGATATCTGAAGCCTTTTCTTTAACGCCTTCACAATTTGCCTCTTTCTGATTCCCGAGGAGGTGGTGTTTGTAATTTCTGAAATGAAAAAGGTTAAGTGTGTTTTCAAGCCCTCTTTGGGCATTGCTTTCACGCAAACGCATTCTCGCTCGCAGAAAAAGTCAATAGTGCTTGAGACGTGGCACTGTGATCGTTTTATCATCATTGTTCTTAAATTACTAAACCATTTTTCTCTCATTGTGCTGCAATAGCTCACATTGTCGTACCGTAACACAGTATAACCCGTAGCTGCAGGTGTCGGTTGTGTTTGAGGTGATTTAGATGTGCTATCAACACAAGCTTCGCTAATGACTTTATCAATTAGCCCAGTCCAATAGCTACATGGCCCTGATTTCCTTTAAGCATTCACCATCCGTGGCACGCTGATTTGTGTAGTTAATGAGCGTGTTTCAGAGAGACACAGGGAGAGCAAGTGTGTGTGTGTGTGTGTGTGTGTGCATGTGCACGCAAACCAGCCATATAAATACTGTGTCCAATGAAGATGGATATAGTCTTATGTCAGTACAAGATGATGGTCATGCAAATTTATGAACATAAAACAAGATCTAATTATGTAATCTGTTCCTTTATGACTATAAAAGATGATGTCATTGTTTCCTTGTTAATCCTATTATTAATTAGCATGTGGGGTCGTGCATTGCAAGTATAGTGTGTTATGTCAATAGTTTGTATTTACATAACACTATATTTTATATTTACAATTTTTTTATATTTAAGTTACTAATTGGAGTAGAGCTATAATATTTTAAACAGTAACACAAGAAGAATATTTGTGTGAAATTACAAAATGTTGTGTGTGTGTTTTGCCTTGTGTGTGTGTGTGTAACAAAAACCTATATCCAGGCCTATAGCTTTATCTGTAAAGTAGGTTTAGGTATATTTCTGCAGCCGGCAGTAACACCAGCTAAGAACAGACAGATATCTGTGCAGTTCAAAGAGCAGATATAAAGCTCTGAAAAATAATAAACAACCCTGGCACACCTGAATTATGCCTCCATATCTGTTTTTCCTCATGTTCTGTCTGTAGAGAGAAAGCAGAAGATATTACAGCTGTATCTACTCAGATGAGATCACGTTGCCTGTTGTAGCAGAGATTTGCTACCTTTTTTGTTCTTGTTCCCCTTTCTCTCTTTATACCAAAAATAATATTAATACTATAGTGTGCAGGAATAGCAGTGACCTGGAATATTTGACAGAGTGTTAGGATTGAGGCAGGCTGCTAATTTAAATGGTGAAATAGGCAAGTGTTATTTCTATTTCTTAAAATGCACTATAATATAATGGAGTGCACTTTCCACCACCCACCACCCCACCTTCTCTGGTTGTAGCGCAACCCTGCTTCAATAAATTAGTTCTCTGCATGCTCGCAGGGCCCAGAGCTGCTCATTTTACACACACACACACACACACACTCCAGCCTCATTGATCTGCCCACAGTTCAACTTAATTGGAAACACAGTAACACCATCTACAGACACGTATGCACGCACCGGGGGGGTGGGGGTGGTGTTGGGGAGGGGGCGAGTAAGAGGGGGAGAGAGAGAGTCGAAGAGATTGTTGCACATGTTCTACATACTGTATGGAGACGGTCATTAACACTCATGTCATAAAAGTGCACCTGCACCGGCCTCCATCGCTCTGTTAAACACACAGAGTTCAGAGAAGCACCCAGTGGGGCTGCAGAGACCCCGGGATATTGATCTGTACGGTGAGCTGACTGTCATACAGCTAATACATTCCATCAGCCATATCCGAGTGCTGGAGTCAATGAGGGCTGATCCTGTTAACCGGGGATTTGTAAACAGTTGCGCATTCTTCAGCTGACCAAAGAAAAGGTTTTTATGATGCTTGGTGTAGCCAGATCAGGGTCAGATCAGAGCTATCATGTAGAGCTAGCTTCATGACCATTTCACACTAGCGTAAGACAACCTGTTAGAATCTGGGTAGTTTTGACTCCTTGAATTCAGATTTGCTAGGAAATATTTCGTTTTTTTGTGTCTGGGATAAAAGCAGATCAAGAAAGAAAAGTGGCAATGCAGGAAGTGATTTTTTTTTAGGAGAGTGAAAAATACTTTGCGGATAAATAGATCTGTGTCGCGCTTCTGCTAGGAGACAGGCTAACTAGCGCCAGGGTTCAATAATTAATTCCTGTGTTGAGAGTTTCACAGCCGTGCTGATTGGGCTGATTTTCTCTTCTTCTTCTCTTCTTTTTTTCCTTCTCTGTTATGATACAAAGGAGAACGATTGAAGTAATTTGTCCCAGAGAGAGTGGCTTGGAATACCATACAAGCTTTGATTTAGCAAAGCAAATTTAATTTTGTTTGCTTTATGCAAACCAACCAGGACTGAAGGGGCTTTCTGATATCGCTTCGGGGGTGGGGGAGGTATCCGGTTCTAATGGGAGCTTGAGAGAGAAGCGTGTTCGCTAACAGAGTCACGCTCTTGACGATATTCAATATAGCACGCTCGTATGCTAGCTCGAAAGCATGACACCCTTCTCCTACTTTTTACACCTTTGAAACAGAAACATAATAATTTTTTGTCTTGTCTGATTTTTACGTCTTATAGTAATATAGAAAGCAATTTCACCTTCCTCAGTTTCGCCTTTGTAGGGCTACATGATTCTGTTTCATAAGATGCTTAGCTAATCCTATGGATGTGTGTGTCTAGCTGTGGTTATAGATCTGTTGGGCACGGTTCACAAATCTTTATGACTGCTGTCTGCGTGATATTGAGTTCTGCCTCATATAGCAGCGCTTTTTCTTCAGGGTCACATGCTTGTGAGTGTTCTTGTTCAGCGTGGCACAAGCAACCGCTCGGGTTCGATTCACAGAACCCTCACGGTAACAACCCTTGATAACAGCAGGTTAATAATGAATCAGACAAAAAACAACCCCAAGGTCACAACCTTAAACCCGCCATATCCTCAGCCCTCGTTCTTACATACTTTGTATATACCTTTCTCTTAATAGGATTTTAGTATTCAGTTTCATATCTGGTAAAAAAAAAAAAAGAAAATGGGTGGTCCAGTTTTGTTGAAAGTCTATTCAAGAAATAATGAGCGAATAAAGAAAAAGCCCATTTTTTTATCTTGTTATATATTTATATATTAATACAGAGAAACTTCTCCTTCACTAGCCGCAGTTCTTTTGTTATACAAAACTTAGCCAATATCTTTCAAGCGTTCGCCGCAGTTTAAAGGTCCTAATTGGATTCCATCAATATATTGCTTGACACAACCTCGGGTCTGTCACATTCCCTCTCAACTCTGTGAAGGGGAGCCGCCTCATTCTTTCCATCAGGCTTTGTAACGCTGTGAATATTCCTGGTTAAATTGACGGTTTTCAGAGCTATTATTTAAGCCTGATTGGACGGCAAAAGCGTGATTTAAATGAAGTGAATGTCAAAAAAGAAAGGAGGAGAGAAAATAGCACATTACCTCAACGCACGGCTCCGTTTAAAATATCTCTCTCTGTAGGCCCTCTCAGTTTCCTCAAGACTGCAGCGCAAGTGTAAAACTTCCTAAGTATATGTATGAAGGGTACAAATTAATACATTATTAAAACAGAATTACACTGTTAGGCTTTGAATAGCAGTCAGTGCTTTCGCTCTGTTTTCTTTCATTGTTCTTGAGCTGTGAGCAGACGTGCAGAAATGTTTGATTGCCACATAAAATGGCAGCCGAGGGGCCTGACCCTGCCTAGATAGGGTGGGCGGTGAAGAAAAGAGACTAACACATGCACAACAGTCCTGTACTGTAGGCACACACACACACACACACACACACACACACAAATACTAATTCCTTCACTTTATCTTTTACAGTTACTTTTTCATCTGTTTCAGTCTTAATCTCAAGTCTAAGTTTTATCCTTAGGAAGAATTGTTGTTTTGTCATTTTGGAGAAAAAGTGTCTGCTACATAAATAGCGATCAATGTGCTGTACCACATGCACAGAATATTACAGGAACAAACAGCAGGTGATGTTTAAATCTCTGCAGGCTTTGAAAAAGAGATTGTCACAGTTGATGTTGAAAGTGTTGATGCTGAGCTGAGTCATGTTTTGTTTAGATTTAGCACACAAAGTGACTTACCTCAAAGTGACTTACAACAAGGTGACTTAAAGAAATGACTTAAAACACTTGAGGGGGAGATAATTTACATTATGACTAAGTTAAAGCGGCTGTGTTGATGTGTCCTCCATTTGCTTTAGTAGCATGTTTTTTGTGATCTGTGGTTTAGCATGAGAATATTTGTTCAGTTAAAGCTAATTCATGTGACCTTTTGTATAAGAAATCAATGTCACGTTTCCTAACATTTAAATAAATGTAAATAAAATAGATTCTAATTCCTTTTATGTCATAATATTTCAGTAAAAATCCTTAAACTTGTTTCTTTTTCCACGTTTTTCACAGTATAGCCGGAGCACTCCTGTAACATGAGCTTGAGGAATCAAAGTGAAGGGCATTTTAAGCACACATCCCTCAAAGCGTCATATAAATGCTTTTACAACGTTTTACAATGCTTTTACAATGTCACCCTGTCTTGACAGCAGCGATCGTGAAGGTTTCTGCTGCTATAGATTTGCCCCCAGCGTACAGTGTGAGATTTGTGATTTTCTCCATCACTTCCTCATGTAATATAATAGGAACCATAACAGAATTTCTGGTAATAACTGTGGGGCTGAAATAATAGATTAAACAGGTCAAACAAACAGTCTTCCCTGATGTATCGATGTTGTTTGAGATCTAGTAATGCCGCCATCATATTATTTTCCTGCGTACTAATTATACAGAGGTGATAATGTCAGGAATACACAGTCGCAGACTAGCAGCAGGTTATAAGAGCTTTTATCAGAAATGTTTGTGATTGCTCATGCAGGATTGAAAGAGTGCTGGCACAATTAAAATGATGTAGACGCACACGCTGGGCAATTTTCAGGCAAATTATCAAATACCATTACAGGGCTGAGTTGTGTTTTGCTAAAATATCACATTCTGATTGGCTGTGTTTCAGTGTAGCCGTTAAGGATAAATGGCTTTTGATTGGTCGAAGTGCAATGAAGGGCTAATTTTGCACACACAGCTGATGGCAATCTGGGTAATGAGATTAAGGGGGAATTTAAAATAGCCTGACAACAAATATGTTAGCAGGTTAGCAATAGTGTTTATGCACAGGGTTGTTGACTGGCTGCAGGACAGATGGTTTGACTGTAAGGAGGGGCACAGTGAGCACGAGGCTTGACAATTTGTTGGAAAAAATGGCTGCATGTTCTAACATACTGTGTGTGTGTGTGTGTTTGTGACCTCAGAGGAGAGTACGTTTGAAAGACGCTGATGTGGAGGGGCGAACCCCTCGCTCCATCTCCCAGCGACTATAAACACGTCAGCCGACACACGCCGCTGCAATCTGGAACCAGATTTACTGCCCAAGAAATATGGCAGCCTTTTTATTGGTCCAAATACTTGTCACTCATAATTTATTGGCTGTTGCTAGGCCTGCTGTGATGTCAGTGAATCGTCCCTGCCAGGAACATGAGAAAGCCAGGGGAATAGGAAACGTTCTCAGAACGTTGGCTGACGTTCTCTAAAAGCCATCTTTGTGGATTAGACTATTAGGTTCTTAGGGGCAAAATGTTAAATGCTCTCTCTTTTTGTAAGTCACTTTTGATAAAAGCATTTTTAAACAATAATTGTATCTGTAAATATAGAGGCTTGTAGTAACATTAGTGGAATGTTTTCAACATTATTTGTCATATCAAAAACATTTACATTTATTCATTTGGCAGATGCTTTTATCCAAAGCGACTTACAGTAAACTCAAGGTACACATATTTTTTATCAGGTCTTGCCTTCCCTGGGATCGAACCCACAACTTTTGCAAACACAAAACATTGTTAACACAATGCTCTACCAGTTGAGCTAACAGGAAGGCTGTAACAAGTAGTTAGTGGAACATTTTACAAAACATTACAGGAATTAAAAATGTTTGAACAATGAAGTAACATTAGCAGAATGAGTAGAAAACCATAAAAGAAAATGAAATTTTTAATGTTTTGTTATTTAACGGAAAGATTAGGAACACATTCTTATAGTCTACATTTGCTAGCTGGGAGAGAGAGTGAGAGAGAATCTGTTTCTCTGTGTCAGTGTTATTTTTCTGATCTGACACACACACACACTTCACTCTGATCCGGATTCACACTGGCCAGCAAGAGAAACCAAAATACTGTCAGTTATTCAGTCGCAGGGCAACAAAAGTAGTGCCTGCTAGGCCCAGTTACGAGTCTTTTTTGACCTAGAAACCACAAAGTGTAAAAAACAGCACGTACAAACAAGCTTAATTTCATTTAATCTCTTTTGATAGAATAGGTGAAACCGCAGCAATTATGGTGTCAGAAGTGAGCAGAAATTGGAGAAAAGAAAAGATCAAAGCAGACCGTCCCTCCTTGAGAAGACAAAGTGAATTTCAAGGAGAATGTGAGAACAGTGGGGTGGGATGTTTAGAGGAAGCCTGGAAAAACACAGGCAGATAAAAAATGAAGTATAATCCAGATGACTCTTTTGAAAAATGATGCACGATTTATGAAGGACTATTAAAATGTTTATATTTAGAGCGTTTTGTTCTGTTTCAAAATTATTAATTGCCACCATTTGCAAATTAAACGTACATTACAGTGTAATTAAGAAAGCAAATGAGTCCAGGCTTCCCTTAAGCATTCAGAGAGAGAGAGAGAGAGAGAAAGAGAGAGACATAATGTACTTTTTATATGTGTGAGTTAAATAGTTAGTGATACATTGTTTTGTTGGATGTACATTATTATTATAAACAGTGAGGCATCGGTTCTGCATGTTTCTATAGATCATCTAGGCGCCTAATGATGCTGTCTCTCACGCCATCTCTTTATGTTGTGAATTGGGTCAGACGTTTCATATGAAATGTCTCATTCTTTGATCCTCCCTTGATCTATAGTTGCTTCCCTCTATAATAGAAACCAGTCAATATAGACGCTAGACAACAAGACGTTGCGTTTTCCTGGCTCTCGCTCTGGTCTCTGAAGCGGCATGGGAAGTGTCGTCTATATCACAGCCAAACTGCGGGCCATAAAGCATCATTTTTTGCCATAACCTTCCCTCTTTAGAGAGAAAACAGATATAAAAGTATATAGCGTGTGTTTTACTGGCACCCCCTCACCTTGCCTGGCAGCTGCACACACTGCTGATAGATTCTCCGCGTCGCCTCCCTTTTAATTGCTCGTAAATTTTGAATCCAGTAAGGCTGTATTCCTCCTGTAGTGCTGCTGACATGGGTGACAGAGCAGCTCCGAGGGAGGCAGAGGGCAAAACCAATACAGCAGAGAAACGCTCTGAGAGATTAGCGTGTGTTACACCTGACAGTAGCGAAGGGCATCGCTAGTTTCACCTGTTAAAGGGACATTGAAGGCAGGTGCATTAATGTTTCAACTTAAAAGACAAATACTGATTATGCATTTATTAAAATGCCATTAGTGATGTTGGTAGCTACTTTTATTTAATGTAAATTATTAGAATAATGATTAGAATAAAGCCAGTTATGGAAATGCACTATTAAGCATTAGCCAAAAAATATTTTTTTGTATTGTTTTTGGTTGCTGTATAAAATAGCCTTAACCTTAGATATCATTTTGCGTGCTTGTTTGCTTTTTTGACTATTGAAATGATTACTATTGCCTATAGTCAGTTAAACTTTAAAAGGTACCTCACAATGCCAGAGAGGAACCATTTTTGGATGCATGGTTCCATAAAGAACCTTTAACACCCATAGAAGTCTGTTATATAGTCTGTTTTCTTCTGTCTTTTGAGTGGAAAAGGGTTTTTTAAAACTATACAAAGAAAAAAAACGTTTTCATTTTGGAACCATTTTTATCTTTGGGGAACCAAAAATGGTTCTTCTGTGACATTGCCAAGAACCTTCTGTGACAAGAACCTTTTTCATCACTGTTGACAATGTACATCTAAATCTTGAGTTAACTACTGTTCCTGCATCAGTTTGGGAATATGGTTTGGACTAATGGTCATCTGTGTGACCATGTAGATTGCTGATCTAGGATCAGTTGCTTAAGGGTTTTGAATAATTTAAAGAGTAGGAGAAATACGGAGGCAGCGTGTACGAATGCTGATGAATTTGTGAAGGGTTATGCAGCTCAAATTATGATTCATCAGAATTCTGAGATCATACTCAAATTATGCAGCTGTTTTCTAGCTTACAGAGGCAAGATAAAGAAACTGCTGCTTTAATGTCTCATATTTAACCCCTTAAAGAGTTTAAGTCAATTTATTCAGGATTAGTCTGCCAATCAAACCCGGTTTACCCTACACTACATGAATCACAACATCTGAATATCACTTCAAGTGCCCATTATACTGTACTCTTTGTTGGTTTTTAATATATGTTGCTTTGTGTTTGTGTGGACTGTGTTTATACTGACAGAACTACCAATCATTGTTTAGTTTTTATAACTTTCTGTAATACGATTTTTAATAGCTAAACAATGTCAAAAACATGAAAATTGGCCTATAAATTTTTCACCCTTAAGGCATCCTAGTTGTATATGTATGTGTATGTAGTAAACAAAATGGCCAAATTTGATCAAGCAGTGAGCAGTCAGTCAGTGCACAGGAGTGGAGACCTCAGTAAAATAAAAAATATGTTCTAACTGATCAGAGATCAGCTCACTCATGCTCTTGAATGCCTCCAAAGCAGCCAGTACACTGACTTGACTGAGTCTTAGTATACACATATCACTACAAACAGCACAGTGTCACACACACACACTGACCAGAGGCCTGACAGAGAGAGTGAATGAGATGGGTTTGCATAATCAACCCCAGTAATGTCACCCTCAATTACTCATTCTCTTAAAAGGCTATTAAAACATAATTGCCCAACGATTTACATCCCTGTTAATGCAGCCACGGATAATTTATTATTTTACATAAGCCTTTCTTTTCATGCAGACAAAAAAGGGGAGCGAGAGAGCGTGTGAGGGAAAATTCTTTCCTGAGTCAGTGGTAAGGATTCTTGTCGCAAATATAGTCATTTTAAACCTGACTTAGACCCCTTCAGGTTACCTAATACCAAACAAAACATTAATATATGCCAACAGACCTGATGCGCTCACAAAGACTGATGCAAAGACCTGCGTGTTTAGTGCAATCTGAGCTTGTGAGGAAGATCTAGTCCTGTTTGTGGTCTTCTCAGAGGTTTAGTCAGTCCATCTCTCTTTTTAGCCTGATAGATTTATCAGGATTAACCCAGCTATCTAGCTTGTTCTCCAAGCTTGTTTCTCACCTCCCCTGCCTACAAGAATCAGGACCTTGTTTTTCCCCCAGTGTCCTGTTTTAATTGGTGCTAATAAAGATCAATTAGAGTAATTAAGTGCTTTGGTAGAATTAATCTTGGCTGGTGAATATAGTAGCTTGGACTCGTTACACCCCTCCCCGCTGAAGTTGCAGGAGAAGATCTCAGGGTCGCCCCACCAAGGACCCCCCAACTGTTCTTTAGGATAAAACAGCACCGATGTGCCAGTAACACACACTCAGGCAAACAGTTTGGCATTTCTCAGAATGGAAACCTTCTTCATTGAAGTGTCTGTTTAATCTTCTTGACCATTGCTGAAAAACCTGTTTATACCTGCATATCTCACCATATGCTCATGCTCTCTCTCTGTCTCTCTCTCTCTCACTCTCTTTCTCTCAAGACCTGTGTTAGTGGAAAGCAATTGGGTGAAATGTGTAAGAATTAAGTGGCCCATCATTCAGACTAGACATGCAATTAGATGAGCTGCGGCAGTTTCCAACAGACAAGCACAGAGTCTTGTCACTATAACTCACCCCCCCACATCTTTCTCCATAAAACACACGCGCGCCCACAAACACATGCATATTTAGGCAGCGTTTTCCTGAATTGTGTGCTAGTTCAAAACTATGTAACTAGTAACTAGTGCTCACAAGAGTAACAGTCACTTTTGGCTTGTTGGTTACTAGGTTAGAGGTTTGTTCTCTTAACTCTTAAACTGGAGTACTTATTTAAATGTGTAACTCATATTGTTTGTGCTGTAAGTATGAATAATGTTTATATTCACAGGTTGATGTCTAATCAATAGAAATTGTGATTTTTGTGCATTGAAAGATAGACCAACACTTTATATATCAGATAGCAACACCTTGGCAACACCCTGGTATTGTGACTGCAAGGATAAAAAATGTAGTCTTTGTTTTTTTTGTTGTAAGTCAGAAACTGTAACTGTGGCGTTTGTTTGCTCTTGTAATTAATTTTCACACCTATGCTAATACAGTATTTTTAGCATGTAGCTGCTAACTCACCCAGGGAACAACTGTTGTTACAAGGATATGTACTTAGCGCAGTTCCCCCAGTTCTGATCAAAGTCGCCGACCCGCCAAGTACAAAATAGTGAATTGCTGGCATAGAGGGATAATTGCCATTCATGCACCGAATTTGGCAAAGACCTCTCCCACTAGACCGCTGAAATGGTGCCTCTACCCCCAAAACTGTCGTTCTTAATGAAATGATAATTACTAACACAGCAGAACAGCTGAGAGACTCTGCCAAGCCAGTGAGGACAAATACAGTAAAAAAATTAAAAGAAGAAAGAGCAAGAAATGAATTGGATTTCACACAGTTTTTTTTCCTACAAAGCAGCAGGAATTTGATGGCTTTGTCGTTTCAATCATTTGTCCACAAATTAGCAGTGTTTCCCAGGATTGGCCGCATTTTGCTGTGTGAGGCTGGCCGTGCCGCTGTTGTAATTGATTGCTCTCTAAAAGAACATGTCTTTAACCTTTCCGAGGTCAGGCCCAGTCGGATACCGTCAGTCCTGTCAGAGTTTTAGATGCCTGGAGCCATTTATCTTCGCTTGCTCTCTCGTTCAGTGCCCAATTTGTAGCCGGTAAGACTCTGTAGGTGGTTTAATTACGACCGGAATGGCAAAACAAAGCAGGAATGGCACCTCACACAAAGGGCTCCACTGTGAGCGGAGTGTCCACATGGGCCTTTGCCAGCAACCCAGCACCCTGAAACTGAGACACAGAGGGCTTTGGAATGGAGCCACAATGGAGGCTGAACCACAGCCAATCTGAACCAGAGCCAAGATGGAGACCGAAACGCCCTTGTGTGCAGGAGTCTGTGTGTGTGTCCGTGTTAGTTTCTGTGTGAAGGTAAAAGGAAGTTAGCGCACTGTGCATGTTGTGTTCGCTTAGGGCATGTATGCCTGGTGATTTTATTGAATTAGTTTATGCAAATGATTTACTATTTAATTTTTATTTTGTATAGCCTAAGCATGTTTAAACATTAGAACCAGGGGCAAATCTGAGATTTTGCCCCTTTTGAGCTTTATTTTATCACAAGAGGTCACAAGTTAGTGACATCTTAAGTGACAGTTTTAAAGTGACAGAATTGCATGTTTGTCAGTATGCAAATCAAACCACAGGCTACGGCTGATCATTCACCTGTCAATCACTGTCCAGAAGAAGCGCTTTCTTTGGTAGTCTTGTGCCTTTAAGATAATCAGCACTGCCAATCACAGCTACAGTCCAATCACAGCGTCCCTAAAGCAGGTGATGGCAGACAGCCTCCTCTGGCCTCTGAAAAGTGCCAGTTTCACACACTGTCTGTCACTGAGCTGCTCAGAGCTCTGATTGGATAATGAGAGGGTGTTAGGAGATCTACTGTGTCAGAGTGTGTGGCACCACACATTGGCAACTCTCCTGTGTGTGTTTGTGTGTGTGTATGTGCATTTGTGCTTTTGTCTGGAACTGGAGATGTTAATTAGACTTGTTTGCCAGTTTCTACACTTGATATGTCTTTTTAGAGCTCGTATATTTTGGCTCCTGGGTGAAAATCTGTTTTCAAAGCGGTACATGACACCACTCTCACATTATTTAATAATTATGGTATTATTCATATTTTTAAAATGTTTACAGTGCGTCTTGCGTCTTATGTTACAGTCTGAAACATGCTGTCAAGTGTCTGCGTGTGTGTCTACACATGCTGTGCCCATCATGAGCTCGGGTAACAGTTGAAAAAAAACAACATGGGGGAAATTCTATGAATAGAATGCCTGTTTTTGTAAGATCACAAGTAACGTGTTTAAGTAATTGTGCCATCTCAAGACAAACAAGCTAATATGTTTTTAAATTTGCTGGCACATAATAGTTGACAATTTTCTAACTGACGTGTAATGCTAACATTTCCAATGCAAAGCTAACTAAAATTTAACAATGCATGAAAAGGTGATAAAATAAAAGGCGAGTTAAATAGTATACTTGATTTCTGTTTAAATGTCTGTATCAACACATCAGCTATTTATTTTTAAAGTCATGTTTTACCCATATGAATATGCTTCCAAACGGCAACCATTTTGTACAATGACCTGTGGAATATTGGTTTTAGTCGTACAAAATGTGTCTAACAGAAATATGCCCATATAAATATTTACTACCCGAATGAATAGTGAATTTGAAACGAGCTGTCAGTCAATACGAGAGTGTGCAGTGTTTCGAAACAGAACCTTGCAAATGAACCTCCAATCAAAACCAGCATACAGCACACATGCTCTGTCTACGCGCGTGAAAGCGCCTGCGTTTAATATATTCCTGGATTTTCGCTCCTGTCTTACAAGGCTACATACTCTCTTGTGGTGGTGTTGTGTATCTGTGAGAGAGGGCGAGGGCCCTCGTTGTAAACTGGGGTTGTGAACTGGCCTGCGGCTGCTCTGCCGGTTACTCTCGCGGGCAGATAAATTAATTAAAGAAATCCTCTTTTTTTTACATTTTCTCTCTCTGAGCCAATTACTGTGAGCTGGTGGATTGTGCATGTTTTACTAGAGAGAGTCGAGCTAATTAAAGATATGGTGTGGGACAGAGAGCATCTCAGCTGATTTAACCTGATCCTTTGAGCGGCACAGGAAACAGATAATGATGGAAAACAAACAGAAATGTGGCTCCACTATTAATGAACAAAGCATAAATGGTCACTTTTACACTAAGTGGTGTATTAGGGTGTAAGGCTAACGTGCTTTAAATGTTCTGTGAAAGTTAAATATTTTGTGTGTGTGTGTGTGTGTGTGTGTGTGTGGTGTATATCTCATATTCTTAGCTTGATAGCGGAACACTGTAAAAACTTTGAAGAATTAGGAAGTAATTTTTTTTGAGTAATGTTCTTATAACCAAGCAACAATGTTAATGTATAACAATGTCTAAAAAGTTAACATTTTAAATGTTCATTGAACTTTAAAAGGAAGATTTGTGACATTTGTTACTTAATGGAAATGTTAGGGCAATGTTCTTAAAACCTAAAGCTAGTAGCTATTCTTTTGCATGGCTTGTCATGGCAGCTATCCCTATGAAAAGGAAATTTATCCTTGACTCTAATGTTGCGTAATGAAGCTTATTGAGAGTGTGGCTATGGCTGTTTAACTTTGACCCTTTGCCTTACGAATCATTGCCTCTCTGTCGGTGTAATTAGGTGCCGCTGGATAAATTGCACAGATTTAAGCAAAGGAAGTGTTTTATTCCTGTGAGGTTGTTGCTATATAGCTCAGGAGTTCTCAGTTATGCTTCATTTAGGTTAACTTGATCTCAAATATTGCTTGTAAAATTCCTTAGGAAAACATATCAATTTCTTATTAATGTAAGTATATGTAAGTATATGAAGTATATTAATTTCTTTAGAGAACTATCTGAGTTTTCATTGCCAAACCATATTTAGGAAAATTTTGGTTAAATTAAACTAGTACGGTTTTGAGGGTTTAAGGCAAAAGAGTTGAGACTCAATACAAGGTAGTAAAGACAGTTAGGTTCAACTACAAACCAGTTAAAGGTGTGAAATTTCTTCATTTTTTCGTTTATGTGTGTATGGATGTTGGAAGTTCTTGAGTGTGTTTGTGTTGTGTGTGTGCATCAGTCTCTCTGCGTTCTTGATTGACAGGCGAGCAGATAAAGTGGGATGCATGCGTCTGTGTCTCAATGACACGCCGCTTTGCCCAGAGGGACGGGGGAAGTGGAGCGCTGCACTTCCTGCGGAGGGGCGGGGTCCTCTCTGCAGGGGTTTGTGAGTTGGCACACGCACGGGCAGCCGCCTCACCAGCCCCCACCCCCGCGGGGAAGAGAGGGCCCCTCTTCTCAACCTCCGCTAATGTATAATTCATGCTAAGTAGCAATTTTGATGTTTTGCTGGAGGGATAAAGAAATCCAAGAAATTCATAAATAAAGTTCCCTTTTTTCTCATCTCAAGTTAATTTATGTTATCACACAATTAGCTGACACAGAGCCTTGGATATATGGCTGCCCTACAGTTGCACTTGCAATACCAAGAGACTCACACTGAAAAATGACCCAATAAGGTCGCTCAGGTCTTCCCACTAGGAGAAGCATTTTCAGATTGTCTCATGTAACTCCATGGGATGATCAAAAGTCCTCTGATCCAATCACATTGTCTTACTTTTAGTATTTACAGGTTAATGCTAAGACTTAATTAACACAGAAGAAACTGCATATCTGGTACCACCAAAGTCCATTAGCTAACTAAATACCTATTAGCACATTTCCTGCTCTTACTTGTTTCAATTGAAAATCACCGGATGGAAAACTCATCACGTGATTGTATTGGGTCTCTGAGCGGTCAGAACCCAATTTTGAACCGACTTCAACTGTGCAATCAGGCGTTGACTGAGAGTAAGCAGTGATACAATGTGTGTCCCTCTAATGGAGTCACGTTCAGTTTAATCCACTGATCTGAGTGCAGGTGTGAGGCAATAGAACGCTCAGTATATCATCGGCCATGCCAGAACTGTCATCTCCCCCGCCAGCTTTTTCATTAGGACCTTTTACTTCACGCAATATCATTTGCTTTGACATTTTGGTGGGATGTTTTTAGCACTAACCTCTGTTTCCTCTGCGCTGTTTGAAAGCCACTGGTCATTTGTCAAATGGACTGATTTCTTTTTCAGCCCAGTGAAGAGTCTCAATGGTTCTTGGTGTGGTTCAGTTTTAGCATCGTTTCTGTTTAGCAACGTGTTATCAAATATCAAAGCACCACAGATGGTTAGACACAGCTTGCAAGACAAATGTTTTGGGTGAGAGCGTTTTCTGTGTTTAAAGGCTGCCATTGAAAGCAGTTAACCAGCAAAAGAAAGAGCGCCAACATTTGGTCTCTGTATTGCCAACACCTTGAAGGTCCCAGCGTGTGTGTTTAATTAAGACCTTTTGTCTTAAACGCTTAATCACGATAATTAGTCACATAGTTGAAATAGAGTTACACTGTAACTGTATAGTTATAGAGGATGAGGATAATGGTGTTTGTCGTGTGCTTAGAAATCATGAACTTGACTAAAATGTAAATTAAATCAAGAAATCTGTTGTTAAGCTGATGATAAGCTAGGTAGACCAAATAAATGTGCTGTATGTATATTGTCATTAAAACCCACAGATTTAAATCCAAGATGGTTAAATTTTCTGTGAAAATTAATATCTCATATTAAGAAATCTTTGTTTTTAGGAGCTGTAATGTGTCTGTCACCTGCTTATTTGAGCAACTACTTAGCAAAGCATATGTGACTTATATCTCAAACAAGCATTAATTCATGTGAGTATGGTACGGTACGGTACAGTACGGTATAGTATATATAGTATAGTATAGTATAGTACAGTACAATATGGCATGGCACTAACAACACCAATGTAAGTGTTAATTGCAATGTGTATCTCAAAAGCACTTTGGATAAAGATTTATTAATGCATGTAAGTGTAAAACAATATTGTGTGTTAGCATAACACTCTGTTTCCCAGCATGCTTTGCTTCATGCCTGAAAGTATGTGACTTTCAAGTCTATGAAAGTATGTGGTTGTGCATTAGTTGTAGGTGGAAGCTGCAGCCAGCATCAGCATTAGAAAGGGTTCGAGGGCTGTTTGGTGCCCCGTTGGACAGATGTGGCTGGGGAGAGAGGGGAAGAATGAGAAATGGGCTTGGCTTGTCACCAGGGCAATACATAAGGCTGGCCGTCCAGTCGGCTCGCAGCTTGCGCCTGCATTCCCCTTCGCTTAATTAGGGGTTGTTGGTACCACAGAAGGTGTCACCAACCTTTTCAGTCCAATAACAGATGGTGTTCTTTTTCTGAGGTCCTGCCAAAGCCCACTGTCCCGCTCCTGGGAAAATGACCTAACTCACAGGCAGCTGCTTAGTGCGGCTTGAGTGCCTCTTAAAAGAGACTTCTATCAGGGAATTAGCGGGACATACCACTGCAGCCCGAGGGGTGTGAGCTTAAGATGGGTCCACTTTTAATCACCCTCTCTAAGCTGTTTTAAGGGCCGAGCTTGCATTTGCTTTGAAAACCAATGCGACATTATTAACGAGATACTTTGAGGGCCGCTGGACTGACACACTGACCGTTTTACACGCCTCAGTACGACTCACCACCCCCCCTCACCCCCAAAGCAGATGGTGTGTATAACAACACAGAATGTGGTCCAGGGGAGGTCAGAGAGGGACAAAAAGTGAAAGGGTCCCCAGACAGTTGGGGAAAGAAAAGACCTGCGGAGAGCGAGGGCGGAGCCAAAGGAGGAGAGAGTGGGAGAAGAAAAGAGGAGAGATAGAGAGGGAGAAAAAAGAGTTTTTCAAAGCAATGGTCAGTGAGAGGCTGAAAGAGCAGGCAGAGAGTGCCGGGCCACAGATGCGATGTGTGGGTAGGCAGGGGGTCGGAGCTTTACAAGCTGCATGCTGGGTACACATAGCATTACTGCTGTCAGTGACCAACTCACTTGGCTCCATTAATAAACTCTAATCTCTGACTCATTCTCTGTGTGTGTGTGTCTCTCTCTCTCTCTCTCTCTCTATTTCTTTGCAGGTTGCTCTTTAAAATGTATTACATAAAAATCAATTGTTTTCTTTTGACATTGTTTTAACGTTGTATTAACAATCGTCAAGCTTTTTTGCTTTTACAGCATTCCACTGACAACATACTGTTTTTGATGTAGGGTATATAATGTTTAAAAATGTTCCATGAACATCACTGAAAGAACGTATTTACAACTTTAAAAGAACTTTTAATGTTATCCCACATTCTGAGAACGTGCCTTCTTTCAGGTAGTTATAAAATGTATGTATACACAGAATAGACATTAGCTTAGACACTGGCTTTGCGTAGCACTGTACATAACTTCACTAGTTTTCCAAACATTTGTTCAAGTTTAAACCGCTAGTTTTACAGAAGTTCACAAATGTAGGTCAATAAACCATATTGGCTTCAGAAACTCTACATTGACAACTAATAGTACAAACCTCAGAGAAACACCTGACAGGTTTTCTTTTGCTTCACTTTTTTCCTCTCCCTCAATCGGATGCCGGAGCAAATTTACTGCTATAGAGAGAAATCCAGCACTATTGATCTGTGCAAACCCAGGAGTTTTAATAGCCCGGGGTGGTAGTTTAGATGATGGGTGTTAGATGTTGGGCAATATTTTTGATCACTGATGGGACGGAGGTGATGCGGCGCGCTAACTGACGCTCCCCCTTTATCAGGAGGTGCTCTGGGGTGTCAGGCTACAAAAGACTGGAGACAACATCCCAGCTTACAATTTCAGGTTGTGAAAAGTTTTCCTAATGTTTTAATTAAGTAACAAAATGTTCTCAGAACTTTTAAGACGTTGTTTGAATGTTCATGCTTGGTTATAAGAACATTGTTCAAACTTTCCAAGTTCTGTAACATTTTTAAAACATTACACTAACTATTTAAGAATGATATTTGTGATGTATGTATATATAAATCATTCTACTAATGTTGCTGCAAGTATGTTTTTAATAACTTTGAGAAAACTGTTATCTGGAATATTCCTTCATAACTGTGAATTATCTCTCAGACAGTCAAACGAATGTGGGCCTTGTTTGCCATTCTGATTGGCTGCTGAACAAGCCTCTGCAGGTGGATCCTGGGTTCTGATTGGTGAATAGTCTAACAGTCACTCTAACAGTGTTGATGATGTAAGTTGACATGGATCTGGAATCCGTTCAGGAAGCTCCCACTCAAAGCCACAACAAACATTCTCCTTTCACACCATGCTGCAAATGAGCCAATTCATTTTCAGCCGATAAGAGCTCAGGAGAGGCCCGATTTCAGCTTAATCACTTCATATTCTTGGCGTCAGTTTGCGGGTATGTTGTTGAAACGTTGCCTCCCTGTGTTGTGTGAGAGCTCTTAGTCATTCTTAGAGATGCAAGTGTGTGTGTGAGTGTGTGTGTGCATGTATGTGTGTGTTAATGAGAGAGCACGGGGAGTTGGGCTGTTTAGCAGGAGTCATGTCTTTGTGTTGGCCTGTGTGGAGCGCTTTAGTTAACAGTGAATAATGGCGCTTGATTACAGCCCATGAGATGGCACATTACTTAAAATCAATTCTCAATGCAATTACCCACTGCAAACCCCTCCCCTCTCTGCCGGACAGAATAGAAAGTGATTGTGTCAGAGGACAACATCATCTCTGTAAATGACTTGTTGCCTGTTCATATAGGGCCATTAGAGACGGGGCAGAATATCAGTCAGCAGGCCTTTCAACAAACTTATTTAAATGTACATATCCTCACCTTTGAGAATACAGGCATGCTGGGGTGTATGTTTATTGACACATTGGGACAGATAGTTATCAGACACTGTATACAAGCATCTACAGAGAGCATCTACACTCAAAGTCCAATAACAAACACAAACATACAATTGAACTATTGATATATGTCCAGCTTTGAGCTCTTGCCTTTCCGCTAGCCCAGAGAACAGAGAACGTTCTCAGAACGTTAGCTAAACTTCTCTTTAAATTACCAAAAGCATTCCTGCAGTAACATTAGCAGAACTTTTTAAACATTATATATCATGTATATCAATACGTTTACTTTTAAATTGTTAGTAAATGTTGTAGAAAACGTTACAGAATTAAAATAGTTTAAATAACATTAATGTAACCAAGCAAAACAGTTTTTTTTTTATCTTACAATCTGACATTGTTAGCTGGGAGTTCTGTGTTAACCATATAGGTTTGGTTTGTTCATTGGAAAAAAGTACAGGATTTAATGCCTGTGTAATCTTAGCAACATGAGATATTTCAATACAGAAATGTTTTTTACAGACCAACTGTTTTTGCTATTTTGTTTATGTCATGTTGTGACGTGAAGTTTCAGCCTTTCGGAGCATTTGCAGGTCAGTGTGTGTGTGTGTGTGTGTGTGATTTTCTGGTGGTCAATGGTGGGCTGTTTTGTGTCCAATTCATTAGCTATTTTAGTAAGTTTAAAGGGGTGGATGCATCGCTATGGAAACCCATTTTTAAACACTGGTGATGTGACTTTACAGCTTGTAACACAGTCTTTTGTAGGTTAAACACACACAGTCAATGCAGCTGTGCAATTACACCACCAGTCAAAGGTTTGAACACACCTACTCATTTCACAATATGAACCTCACAATTGAAAAATAGTAGTAGGAAATGTTTTTAGCTTCTTTAAAAATTTCTTTAAAAGATTTGTTACCTCAGCGTATTGGACACACACACAAACACATATAAACATATGCAGGCACATGCATGCGGGCACATGCGTGACACACGTTTAATATTCCTGCAGAAGTGTGTCATTTATCAATCTAACACAGGTTAGGCATTCATTTCCTCACAGCCTCTTTCACTTTAATTTTGCATGAAGAGCATCAGTGGTTTGTCAAGCTCCAATGTTTCAACCTCTCTTTTAAAGAAGTCTCACATGAGCTTTCAGGCAACAACACCTGTTTGGCACTTCATCTCTGAAGGTCGTGACCCTCTCTCACCGCCTGAAACCTCTGAATCTCTCACTTTCTCTCACTGGATCTTTTTTATTTCTCCCCTTTGCTGTAAAATGTCAAATGGAAATTTATTTTTTTATTTATTACCCGATAGATGGAGGCAACATCAGGATCACATGATGCTTGAAATTACTGTTGCATAGAGGCAGATTGTGTGTGTGTGTGTGTGT
>JBAJNP010006077.1:0-26769 GCA_036877545.1 Yasuhikotakia modesta
ATTCTTAATGGAACCATCTGCCAAAAATGGTCCTTCTATTGGATTATAAAGCATCTCTTTTGATCAAAAATATACATATGAAAGACATAACAGAGCCTGAGTCAACAGCGCGGTCTCGAGTGATGGTATCGATCAGCGTGTGAGCAATCTACCAGTCCAAACAGAACGAGTTTAAAGGAAAGCAGAAATATATCCAAACAAGCAGTCCCTGCTGGAGCTATGAGGCCAGCTGTGGCTTCCCGCAGCTCCCGCGCAACACAACAAGGACAAACTGCATCTCAGGACAAGTCACCACACCACCAAATCTCTCTGTTCAACAACACATCCACAACTTCTGCAGCGAACAGCCAATGGTGCGAGGCAGATGGACTGCAGCAGCGCTGTCCCACAGCAGCGGGAAACACCGAATGCATGCAAAAATGTGTCGCAACAATTGCACCACTATTTGTCTCGAATGCATCTTGGGGGCCGTTTGCACTCGCTCGCTTTACGGCCAGAACGGCTTTACAATCAGAAAAATGTCAATTCACCCCCTTTAATTTTCATGGCTTCCATGAAAACAAACAAAACCAGAATAACCAGGGATGCATCCAGACACAACCCAATGCTATCCTGAGGACATAACAACAAGCCAAAACAAACACAGACAAAACCGTTTGTTAGGGTTCACCGCCCTGCCCAACATGCCATAATTGTTTGGATCAAATCGCATGCTTTTAAACCATTGAAAGCTTTTTAGGCTACGCCACCAATGTGTTCTTCTCATTACCAGAAGCATGACAAACATCATTGCATGAAGCGATGGGTAGAATTAATATCGCTCAGAGCCCAGTGGGAGACGCCGGCCAGATGCCTTTGAGCTTGGCGGACACAGAGGTCAGCGTCTCATTTTACACCGACAAAAATCTATTACAAAACCCATCTTTCTGCACAAAGAGTTATACCCCAAGGAGGGGAGGGAGGTTTCTTTAATTGTTTCTCCTCTGACACACAGCTGACCTACATAGCTGTGGTCCGTACAGTAAAGATAAGCGCAGTGAGCGAACAGCATCATTGATCCAGCTGAAAAACATCAGCACACTGGAGAATTAAACCCCAGCTAGGGGCAGGAGGGGAAAGAGACGCTTCATTTCAACAGTAATGACCACATTCCACAATTGATTTACAGCTGTCAAAAACACTTAGACTTACCACAGTTCCTGCAAACTTTGAAACAACTGTATCCCCTCCTGACTGCCAAGTTGTTGCTAAACGCTCCACGCGGGTTGAAAACTTTAGAAGGAGTTGGCAACTCATTTTCCGTTTCCTATTTCTGCCTTAATTGGTCCAACTGCAAATCTGCTAAGGTGGTTAAAGTGCAAAGATGTCATTTGGAAGTCATTCTAATGTATTAAATTTTCAGCGTTGAAAGTGGCTTTGCTCCTTTGCCTGGATGAAGCACTTACTTCACGCTGTTCTTACTCGCTATTCAGCTTGCGGTTTCCTGCCGGCATCTGTTGGAAAAATGTGTTTCAGAGCGCAGCGTGGTGCCCGCGTATACCCTTTTCTAAAATCAACTCAGGGTGCTCCTCTCTGACACAATCAGCCCCCTCCAAGCTGTTGCCTCTCTCGGATGGCAAAGGGCATTTCTGCTGAGCATTTAACACGTACATCACGTCCAGCCAGTTCTGGGCGCTCCTAAAGAAAGGGAAAGAAATTCTGACAGAGAGTTAGAAAAATCAGCGTCACAAAAGAGAACGATTTGATTTTTTGGAATAAAGACGCAGACGTCCTCTCAACCGGACAGGCTTTTGTGTCGAGAAACATTTCTTCCAAACACCTCACAGCGACCGAAAAATGACCACATTGGTGCAGCTCGCAGTAAATTTGCCTTTTCAAAGTCACCGGGTGATCCTGGTGCAAATTTTACCTATTCCACAAGGAAACGTTCTTGTATTTTGGCAGCAGATTCTGATAAAATCCATCTCTGGATAAAAAACGCATTTCTATTCTGATGCAAATGTCACACAATCAGACTTTGATCCACTTCTAATCGCTCTGTAAACACTGTCTTGTTTGATCATTCTGTGATAGCAAAATGGATTTAGAAAATCTGCTTTGAGACCACCAAAGCCCACAATGTCATAAAAAAAGCTTTATTGCTTACAGCAGGAGAGTTTTTCCAAGCGTCCTTCAGTCTTGTTTACTGTATTCTTGAGCAGTTTCGCTCAGAAAAGGACTATTCACAGACCTGGTGGTTTATTTCTAGTGATAATCAACAACAACCAACACCTAGAAACTCATACAGATGAAAACAACAACAAAAGATAAACCTTGAAATATTAATTAAAACATTACAGTTGTTTGGAACGCTGCGCTATTACATCAGTTTGTCATATCAAAGCAATGAAGAGTCAATGAATAATAAAAAGCATCGGTCCCTCAACAAATCAGGTACGGGACATTTGGGATCATCAGAAGCTATTTCCTTTCAAAAAGCAACTCTGAAATCGATTGAGCGATCATGGTTTTGTTTCAGTCTAAACCCATGTAATTGAATGACACGCAACAACTGAGAGGAATATAAAGCAACGGTTCATTCGTCATTTACTCATCCTCATAGTCATTCCAAACCAGGAATATTTCCTCCATCGAACACAAAAGCTGACGTTACACAGGATGTACATGAAGATCTTTCTCAACAACAAAAGTACACGGTCACCAGATGCTATGAAGCCTCAAAATGAAGAAAAAGCACAAAATCAACACCCTGTCAAACTCATTTGTGCAATCTGAATATGCACATTCGGTGCATCGTGATTGACTGAGAGATGCGTGCGAAACAATGCCATTGACTGTCATTAAGGTCAAACCTGGCCTTGACTTGAAGGAGATTTAAAGCTGTAGCTGCACTACAGAAAATGATTTTTGTGAAAAATGACTCGCACTTCTGTCTTTTTTCTTATACAGAGTTATTGTACAGCTTCAGAATGGTGGAAATATAGTGCACAGGTTGAATAGGCTATTTTTATAATACATTTGTAGTGCATTTTGTCACTTTTGAGCTTGACAGCTTGGTGACCATTTACTTTTACTCAACAAAAAACAGCCCCACCAACATTAAGCTTCTTTGTGCGTGTCAAAGCCTTACAAGTTTGGAACAACACAAGGGTGAGAGACCGATGACAGAATTGCACATTTTAGATGAACGGTTTCTTTAAGTAATCTAGGCAATAAGATCACAGAGCCATGCGATACATTGTAGCAACTGTGGTTTGTTTTATTTTTTAATTAATTCCTTTATTTTCACACAATCTCTCAGACAAAAAGCACTGCACATATAATGAATGAAAGCAGAGGACTATAAAAAAACTAATTAAGAAGGAATTTTAGCATTTTTTTAAGACAGATAACACAATCTCACTGGCAGTAATTCTCTAAGCCAATTTTGTCTTTTAAGGGCTCATTAGACAGCAACATTAGATTTAGAGCTGCCGTTTCACTGGAGATTTTGCCTCTGTGGGTTTACACTGCATACACAGAATAAAGCTTTTTGTGTCATAAGAGCAAAAATTGCTCCGGTGCTGACATCTCTGAATATTGATTGTAAGCTGCACAGCACCGTCTTCAGTGTAAATATCAGGGAATATCAAACAATTATGTGGATCATTTGTTCAGCTGTTATTATATGCCGCATTAACCTCATAAGCTTGAGTTACTTGGTGATAATTCCCAACTTCTGCGGCCTTTTAAACATTAAGGGTTATAAAAGCCGTGTTAACCTGAAGAACCATGTGGTTCTTTGTCATTTGATCGTTCACTTCACTGAAGCGTTAACCAAATCTAATATCTTAAAGAGACAGTATATTTAAAAAAAGAAAAATCTATCATCATGTACTCACTCTCATACAATGTTACTCCTCTGGAGCAAAAATGGGTGAGTTTTTAAAGAATGACTGGCAACCATTTCTAGGAATCAATGAGATATATATACAAAAAAGCATCATAAAAGCTTAATGAAAGTGGTGAAAACATTTCATGCAATGTATTAGAAAGCTTCTGAAATCATACAGTAGCTTTGTGTGAAGAATGAACAGTTGCTGTTTATTGAATATTTTTGCCTCCAGTGGGCTGACCAGCTCTGAGAACTTCAATTCCTTGAAAGAATCAGACTCAAATGAATCATTCATTCAGAAATCTGACATCGCTAGTCATGAACACGCTAAACAGAGTGTGCTATTTATAGCACAGCAGCGTACAGTATAAAAACTTAAAGCTGTTGTCTGTAACTTTATTTGGTTAGAAAAACAAACAAAAATCAATCTCTAAGCAAGTTAAGCTTATAATAATGCTTTATAGTTTAAGCTGTGTGGCAGACTTCCCAAAAATATCAGCTTGACTTCCACATGTGTAAAGAACAATATGTAAAATAATCTGCAATTTTATTTCTGAAACTGAGATGGCAATTGCGAGTCAAAGGTTACAGACAGCAGCTTAAATTTTGGTCTGTGCACACAAAGCATTCGTACGACTACAAAAAGATTTTGGAAGTCCCTGTTCCTTTATCATTTTATGAAATAAGCTTTTTAAAAATTCAGCTTTTGTGTTTCAGTAAAATGTGCCTGGAAGCAAATAAATCTAAGCAATGACAGAGAATTCATTTTTAGGTGAACTACTCCTTTAAATTGTGTGCTGATTTGTTTTTTAGTCTTTACCTCAGATAGCCCACACAGCATAAAGCGCTGCCTTCAAAACGAATGTAGATTTTCCAGAGTCGTGGGAGGTTAAAAATACCCAGAAAACAGTATTTTTAGCCAACGACAGCAGCTCTTCTCAAAGCCTAAAGAGTGTTTTCCATCGAGAAGTGAATTTGCATGGCACAATTACACAAGGGTTTCTAAAATAGCAGGAAGTGTGGCGTGTGGGAGCCCCTCGGAAAAGTGCACCAAGCACACAAAGTGAGACTGCATAAAGACTCCATCCAACACTTCTGTTACCATAGCAACCGAGTGCTGGAATTCTCAAACCGGGAATCGGAATGTGGTGCCTCACTGTTTTCTTATGCAGTACAAGTGCATCACCCTCTGGGTCAAGAGGTCTTCTGAAGATAAAAGCAAACGTTCTGCTACTGTAACAAACAAACAAAAGTGCTACGATCAACAACAGAAAGAGGAAACGTTCCGTCACGGTGGTCCGGAACACTAGCGTGCTAATCCGAAAACCTCCTCCACTTCTTAAAGCTGTATTATCTTGCCAAGAGCGAAGTCATTTGCATACTGTAATGGTGTGCTTCAGTGTCAATAGTGGTAATGGGATTTGTGGAGATGTGGGCTACAAACTAAGCCTGGGAAACAAGCAAAGTGTCCAGAATATTAGCGCTGGGAGGAAACCGGAACTCTGAGGGCGTCTACATCAGAATTTGAGACTGACCTTATATTAAAACAAAAATGAGGTTTCTGAGATGTGCCATCTTTTCAAAGTACCTTGAACTTATCTTGATAAGTTATGAATCTCTGTGCCACTCAGAATTGAATTGAGGGAACCTTTGAAATTCTAATTCAATTGTTTTGAATTTGAATTAAGATGGTAAAGATGCAAACATGCAATTCAAATCTGAGAAATTCAAACTTGACAAAGGTCAATGCATTGTGTTGCATTTTACTGGGGTGGAAAAAAACATTCATTTCTCAGAATACCAGAACATTTACTGAGTTAACTTACAGTTTGACATTTTACCATTTCAATTCAAATTACAATTCAGCGTCCTTTGAGATGTGGTTAATTCATTTCAGATGTACACATTTAAATATGCTTCACCGTTTTCCTCACCTTGTAAGTGGCTTTGAATAAAATCATCTAAACACTTAAATGTGAATGCAAAGCAAACCAACTCCAAATTCTGCGATTCCTGCAGCTGACTTCCCAACATCAACACATTTTCCAATCAGTCCTTTCCTAATTGGTACGTTATTGATAAGACTGTGGTGTAAATTAGAAGCGAACTGTGTACACATTTAAACTGAAGTGAATCCTGTTTAAGTTGCAGTTAGTCTCACTGCATCACTCCGGTGGAATATAATGACTATATAATGACACTGTTCATGCACATGAGCCCTGAGGGCAAATCAGTGTTCAAACTCTGCAGGGAACTAACCACTGCCCAGCAGGTGTGAGTCTGCACTTTATGGGGGTATAATGACCAAGACAGGGTTAATCTGGTCAGATCATTGGTAATCCAGTGTGGCATTTAACAGGCATACGGGCGGAAACCCAGAGTTAGCAGCCGTCACCAGACGCCCGGCGGGACGGGACCGAAGGTGTCTCTTCATTAGAATGACATAATCAGTACAAGCACAATGTGAGATGAACTGCCAGTCGTTTCATTGAGGAAAATTCTCCACGGGCCTTCCCAGAATTCCAAGCTTTTCCCAGCTCCAATGGGCTTCAAAGTGAATTCTGTATCTATTTTTAGCATTTCCCATGATAAAAGCCACAGCAGTCCATTCCAAAAAACAAGATTTGTTCATTAAAGAAAAAAAAAATTCACCCACAATTTATATTTTTACCGTTATATCTTCACTTCAAAATCTGTACATCTGTGCTCAGACACATTGTAATATTTAAGAAATGTACTTAAGTAAAAAAGTAATATTTTATGCGCCACGCCATTTTCTGCCTCCATCATTCGGCAGCTTTCAGCGCTAGTTACTCGCATCCATTTATACAGCGTCACACTTCAGTGCAATTTAAAAAAAAGTGTTCCATATTTTTCCTCATTTTTAGTTGTTCCCTTCCATCAAAAATCTAAAACGTACGGGCTTGAATATTTAAGTATATTTTATTCATCACACATTATGCAGGGAAAAAATGTAGAGGAAATTGAAATGCATACTTCACTCAAATTGATTTGTTGTTGTCATGGAAGTGAAGCAGATACAGCTATTAAGACAGAAATGAATCCTCCAATCAGACAACAAGCCTCAATTTGTTGGCATAAGTGCTTTTTGGTTGTGCTGGCTCTCAATAGCAATATCCTTTATCTGCTGAAGGGGCTAACCAGCTAACAACTTTAGGTTGAAAGAACGTTTTTCTAACATTTACAAAACAAGTAACCAACAGAAGTAAAAGTTCCACGGGTGTTAAAACCGTCTAGTTATTTTACACGTATTAACATTATTTCTTGAATATGAAAATGTTACTTAACATTTCTTCTGTAAAGTTTTTAAATCTACTTAAAAAATAATGTTTTCATATATTATTTTTAACATTTAACAGTCAAAAGAAGTTTCTACTAACATGACTGCATTAAAAACATTTTTGATAACTTTTAAAGAACGTTCTTAGCCCGTTCAGTGTTAGCTGAGATCTCACCCCACAGAGATTCAGACACTGGCATGCACAACAAAATCCTCAAGTCGCCAAGATAACGGCATCAATGACCAACCCACAGCCGCAAACCTGCATTCAAACAGCCTCTGTGACACACGCCAAACTTGTGATCAGATACGTTTAATCCCAACAGTGGATATCAAGCCACGCTACATTCGAACAGAAGCGAAAATTGAGAAGTCGACAGTTTAGTCAAATAAAAGGCAGAGATTAAAGAAGCGTTGGCAGCCAAGCGCACATAATTGATTTATAATGTATTAGGCCCTGTGATGATCAGGAGTCACGAGAGACACTGAGGTTGGTTCCTGTTACCACCTTGAGGTTTTGATCACACGCCAATAGTTAAAGTTGACAGCTTCGCCCGCAGAGGCTCTTCCCTTAAATTGCAGCTGTCAATGAGCAAATAGACGTTTCTTCTTAGCCGCTAAGCCAATCAGAGAGATGTGCTTTGCATCCATTCATTATCGAGCGAATGAGCGCCGCTAACAAAAAATACTCTGGCCTACATTTCGCAAACTCAGTGCAAATCCAGATAGAATTTTAAACGCTATCTTGAGTGCAAAACTAGTTTCATAAATGCTATTGTATGAATATAAAGCGTAGCCAGGAATCAAAACAAGAATATATTCATGACCATTAATAATCTCTCTGTTTGCTAAAACAAACACTAACCTTCATCTGCGGAGTAAACATCCAATCACACGAGAAGAAGACCTCATACAAACAAACAAGCCTTCTGGAAGTTGTACTGATTCGGGGGGACTGGCTGACTGTTCGGTATGATGTATGAGACTATGGCTAATATGTAAAGTGCCATTAATCTCTTTTTGTTCTGTCTGGAAAGGTCAGAATTTGCAAAGACAAGTCTGCAGACAGTAGATGTGTGGCGTTCGAGAACAGAAGGTTGAATCAAAGGCAGTGTTTTGCTGTTTAACAGATATGGCCTCAGCCATCTGTCAGTACATGATTAGATCACAGTCTCAGATCCTAACAGCAATGGGAACTGTAATATTTGACTCCATACAACAGTTAGTTCCGGTTCTTGAATCTGATTGGACAACAGGCATTCCAAGAGTGTGGATACCGGACCAGAACAATAGCTTTACTATTGTGTATTACTTCGCTACAGTAACATCTGACACAATATGACAACAAGGTCTGACAGAATAAAATATCTATAAAATAAATAGAATAATATAGAATAAATTCGTCTGAGGGAAACTGACAAACGTTTTTGAGCCAGATATTGGATATCTTCAGTCAACATACCCAGTGTTTCAACAAGCAAATTATTACTACGTCACATGCTTTATAATCTCATAAACACATTTTTAATTTAAGAAGTACAACACGCTATTTCATCGGGCACACTGCCATTTGCAAAAACCATTTGTTTTGCTGTGAGCTCACTTTGTTTTTCAATAATGCTCACAAAAAGTATTTTGCTTGTCATTAATAATTTAAAATATCATAACCTCAATATCTGATGCGGTTTTGAGCCGATACGAAGGGCTTAAGCATCACAGAATATCCGCGGTTACATTTAATAAATAATAAATCGGTCCAAGATTACAAGCCTCAGTCTTTTGGACCGAACATCTAACACACTGATGCAATAATGGGTCCAATCTGGCTGAAAAAAAACAAATTAGAAGCAAATACAGTAAATTGATAAACAAAGCTGAAACTTACCCTGTACCAAACAATTTCCCGCAGTCTTCCATCTGTCTTAAAGTTGCACTTTAACGTCACTGTTTCTCCCACAACGACAGGAAGTAACGGCTCTATTGTTACGGTCAAATATCCTGCAGAGACAAAGAAAGACATCCTTACAAACCCGTTTTTTTCCAGCCCTTACAAAAGAGCTAAAACAGCAGCTGGAGATTTTCGAGCTACAGGTTGAAAAGCTCAAAAAAACCAGGCCATTTAAAACAGCGTTCATTAATCATTTTATTTTTAATATAAAATGCAAAATTAATTGAAAATAAACAATGTCGGCTAATTGCCAAAAGTAGATCGCCTACTCAAAACGTTGCTACAGAAACTAAGACTAACGCTTCAATATGATTAAACTGTGTTTGTTGTGCTGAGTCTGAAGTCTGCAAAACAAAACTCACACAACAAGCCAAATTCTATGATCTTGTATATAACAAGGCCACAAACACATATGCTGAAACAGACAATAATTATTAACAGAACAGCGGTTTTTGCACCAATTGGGCACTGCACGCTTCAGACTTATCACAGCATCCGCGCTTGAGACAAGCCCTGAAGGTTTTACCCTCATTCTAAATAATGCGTTTACTCTGAGTAAGGAAAGTGAAAGTAATTTATGTGTTTGATATAACAATTGTTTGTATTGTTGTGGAAGAGGAGGGGGAGAATGAATAGCGCCCCCTTATGGTCATCCTTACAAATAATTTTATTTTTAGAGCAAAATATTAAAAAAAGACAAACAACAAAAAAAGGCTTATAATTCTTTACAAAAGGATCTAGAGGCGATTAATATCAAATGCCTCAAACAAGGCAGAAAAATTGAATCCACAATTCTCCTCACAATGTGTTTTATTGGACACACAGAGAGAGTGAGAGGGACAGAGAGAGAGAGAGAAAGAGAGAGAGAGAGTTCCTTTGCTTCATTAATTACACTTAAGCCATGGACACTTTCCCATCTGTTTCATTTTGTCTCCAAGTCAGCCTGTCTTTGGCCGTTCCCACAAACACACTAATGTTTCAGCTGACTTCTGTTCATCATCATAGACAACTAACCGTAACACAATTAGACGATGACTTCATACACACACAGATCTCTGATGACCTACATTTCATTATGGCAATTATTATTTCCTACACGAACACATTTTCTTTCTACTCTCAATTCTAGGTTAACAGAAATGAGTTAAATTAGATTTCCACCAACAAGCATTGTTTTTTTTGCCTTGCGTTTATAGTCTAATGAAGTTTTGCAACAAATTTCATTTAGAAACAATCACATTTTCCTAAAAACAAACGACACTCACTCTCATAAATTGAAAACTTACCCAACTAATAATGTTAGGTTGTAAGAATGTCTTCCTATTATATTTAAATGTTCCAGGAATATTAACAATTCACATTATTGCTTGGTTAAAGGAACATTACTCAAACATTTTAAAAACTTTCCACTAACAACCTTTCAACAATCGTTTATGATATCAACAATAGTTTTTGACACGTTACATAATCTTAAATAAATGTCACTGCAACTTCTTTTTAATAACGTTTCGAGAACATTAGCCAATGTTCTGTGAATGTTCCCTGTTAGCTGGGTAATGAGCGTAATTACAAAGTTGATCACATTTCCGACAGCGAAAGGAACATTTATCAACGCGTTGAGACGCAGACATGGATGACAAATGGAAGAGATCTTGCCTCTTAAGGATAAAGATGGGATGTCCTGTTCTGATGAACACTCTCTCTATCTGCCTAGCAGGTGGCCTGGATTCTACTGACTGCACGGCCTATCCATCTAACCAGTCGATACTCCTCTTACTGCAGACAGCAGAGAGACGGTTTCTGAGATTCTCAACTTTCCTTGATTTAGTTTACTGTATTTTTCCATCTCTACAAATCCCAGCATGTCCATAACGGATTCAAACCCCATTAAAAAAAGCGATGATAACTACAGATGTTTCATGTTCATCTGTAACACCACTTCATAAGGAGATATCCAATCTTACATGCTGGTGCATGCTGGGAAATTAAAGCCCTACATAGTGGGGGACAAATTAAAATAAAACTCCTTAGCGTTCCCTGCCAATCTGCTCATTTACCTTAAGAGATAAAACATTTAATTGAAGACTATAAGACGGTAGCAGATTTATTGAATTTTGATGTGAAATGAGAAGCATGGGGTTTCCAAGCTCTCCGGGGGAGCGTATGATTATCATGAGAAAGAAACAGGTTTATAAAACACAAATCTGTATTCGCAGCAACAGAAAACCTGACATGTTCATGTGTGATTTCACAATACAACTTCTTCATTGCATTTACAGCATATTTACAGTTTGAACTTCTGTGCATCGTTCCTGTAGCTCAACTAGCACAGTGTGAGGCCGCGGCTTTCATTCCCAGGGAATTCGTTTACTGTATAGACTGAAATATTCATGAATTAACTGTATGCTGTTTAAATAATAAACAAAAAAACGTCTGCTGAATACATAAACATACATGTAAAGTTTCAGCAACAGCTACCCACATAATTCATTTCCTCAGGGTCCAAAAGTCCTTTCAGACCAACGAGCTTTGCTGCTTTAAGCTTCTTGCGTTTTGCATTTTGCCCAAAAGAACTGACGTCAAGTGCTGTGAAGTGTGAGAACACGAAACATCGCTACCCAGTCCTTACGCTCTAGAACATTCTAAGGAACGTAAAATGATTTCACAAACCAATTGTGTTTTTCAGCGATCTGGCCATCTCGAGGCCTTAATTAGCTCCTGTCAGCAAAACAGCTCAATTGCTCAGTGCATCGGCCGAGGTCTTATCACTGCGTCAACCTGACAGAATTGACTGGGCAATTCTGTAAATTTATCTTAGTGGAAGACAGACTTGTTCTCTCTCAGACTCAAGGGAAATAAGACCAGAAGGATAAGAATGAATTCCTGCAGATTTGCGACCTCTCTTAGTTTCAAAATTCCCAAACTGTGATGGAAACTGAACCCCAACAAATCACTTTCTCCTCAACTTTGCTGGGTTTTGGCCATCTAGAAACTAATTCATTTTTTTTGGGGCCCCAAAGCAAGTGCTATTCGGCCCAGCTGCACTGCTGAGGAAAAGATATACATGTTAAACAGTTAAATATCCATAAATGGGTATTTAAAAAATGATGTTTCGGAAACCATGTTTAATGTTTCCTTAACCTCCAAAGGCTGATTAAGATCAGATTTAATTCATGCTTTTTTAATGATTGCTAATGAGACGACAAAAAGCCAAAATTTCAAGTACCATTACTTAAAAAGATTTTTGCATAAAACACAAATGGCCAACTTCTAGATGAACCAGTCACCAGAACTATGCAATTTTTGTGATATCTGCTGAACACAACACTGTGGCACATTTTAAACACGCTCTCAATTTGTGCCAGAAAAAGTGGTGATATGCTTTAGACTTTATGCAAAGCAGTCGAAACGGAGGCTTGCAGGACTAATTTACAGCACAAAACTACTACTCTGATTCATTTCTGGCAAAAGTGACCAAACAGGAATAAAACATGTTAAAACACATCAGAGCCTTAGCTCTGAACATTCAAAACTGTCCTTAAAGCTCTAAAAAAGTAGTGCCAAAGAGGAACCATGTTTGAACCATGGCTCCATTAGGAACCTTGTCTGTTTTCCAAAAGGTTCTTTGTTAAAAAGGTTCTTCAGACTATAGAAAGATAAGAAAGACACAGTTCCTTTAACTAAATTGTTTCTTTGGAGATGCTGTGGCATGACTGTGAAGAACCTTTTCAAAACCTTTATTAAGAGCATCTATGATCTTATGAAGCACACTAGCCGGGTTCCACACAATGAAACAGTCTGCCAGTGGGTTCCATTCTCTGTGAAGTATAGCCGCACCTCATCGTGCTTGTTAGAGAAACTTAATTTAATCATCACGCTCAACGGATCTTTATGCCGGACGAGATTTGAAAGGATAAGCCTCAAAAGCTACAGGTCATTAAAACAGCCAAAGCTCTCACATGAAATCCCTTCCACTTAGCACCCATACAGAACATCCGTAAAGAGTTCTGAAAGCCTGCGTCTGGACAAATCAGCGCGAGACAAGCATACGCTCACGTGTGGTTTTTTTAAATGTCAAATGATTAGTCAGGTAAAAATAAGCTACATAAAGTGGTGGAAAATGATCACTTCTAAGAAAAAAACTGAAGATTGGAACACTTTATTCTAGCTGAAGTAATAATATTATTTTTGCGGAGATAAATGCTTTTGAATTGCTTTCATATTTCACACAGAATTATTTACATGTTCCTACACATTTTAGCAATTAATCTGAGACATAGTTCACCCCAAATTTTGCAAAAATGTTTCATCATTTGATGTCATTCCAAACATGAAAAATATGTTTTTTTTTTGTTTCTAAAAGTAGATGTCTTGGCACAAGTATGTTGTCACTCATTAAGTTCCATTGTATGGACACAAAACCAGTCAGGCATTTCTCTAAATGTTGTCTTTTGTGTTTCACAGAAGATAAAGGAAAAAAAACTGAAGCAAAGAAACTATTCTTTAGTACATTTTGTTGTTTAAAACAAACTGAGCTTGTCTTACAATACTGAACAATGCTTGTTTCTACGTCTCTTGTGGAAATTCTAAATTCATGCCAGTGTTTTAATAACTTCCTTATAAGCTCAACCTTTTTAACATTTAAAATAGTGACTAAAAAGTTAATTAAACATTGTAAATGAGAATCATCGCCGTTAAAAGCTTCCTGAATAAAAACCTCTTCCTTTGTCCAATATTTTTTCCTGCGCTGTTAATTGTTCCTCTTTTGAAATTCAAATGCGACGCGGTTTTAAAAAACTAGCATGATTGCAGCTACGGAATCCGTCTCTTTAGCAAACACTTGTGCTTGCCTTTGTGTTTGCATGCTAAATATGAGCGAAAAATAGCTATGAGCAGGACGGTGTGATATTGCGTGACTCACTGATATGGAAAAAGCTGTGAGCAGTGGATTTTAAAACACTTCATTACATGGACTCTGCACCCAGGCCAGAGCAGAACATTTTTCAACACATATTTCCCTCCTCAGCTCATGTCCAAGCCAGAGTGACTACTAAATGGCCCTGCATTCATAAGCTTTTAAAAGAAATAACACCTAGCAAACAAAATCTTAGCGATAGGGGAAACCGCCACAACGACGTATTCGCTTCGCTGGGATTCTTAAGAAAGTGTTTTGAGGGATCCAGTGGTTTTCCAATGCTGGCTCCTGCAGGAGAGCGGTCAGGCTCTGCTAAGCCCTGAAGCCTGCGCTAACGCTAGCTTAAGGAAGGACCATGGCTGGATTACCCAATTACACGCGGCGATGATGAAGGGGTTGGCCTATAACTTTACTCCGGTATTGACGTAACCGTTAACAACACGAGCGGTTCAATTTCTACCTCGCTGCTACATGTTACATCATGCGCATCAGCCTACGACTTAACTGTAATTTAATCAACCTCAAAACAGCATCTTGCAGACACACCATCAGTCATCCCAGAACCAGAGACCGTGAGTCACGAATTTTCCCCAATATGATCTGTTTATATTTGCCATCGTCAGGTTTATAATGTAAAGCAATAAACGCTGAGCTCAATTAAAATTGGATTTTTGTTACGCTATTATTTTTAGCTTTTTAAAAAGTTGATTATCATTTCTTAATACAGAGACACACGTATATAGACAGACAGACGGAAAGATTAGCTTTGTGTTTGTGTGATTTCACAAACATACTGTCATTGCAGGACCCTGACTGCAACCAACTGTATTAACCCACAATTTTCCTGTAAAATAAAAACACTAATGTAGCCAACAGCAAACACTGCTACCTGGAGAACGTTTTTCAGTACTCACGGTGGTACATTGATTAAGCCTGAATGAAACTGAAACACATTCAACGTCTACAGCAGCTCAAGGCCACATTAGCATTCAGAAAGAACGATTCAAAACAAAACTATTCCTGACACATCCTTCTCAACCCGTGTCCATATCATCAGGCAGGTTATACATTCACACCAGTCTTGTAGAAGACTGTCGAGAAATCAGTTCTGTCCAGCTGGACCCTGACAGATGAGAAATCCTGTATCCCTTCACATCCGGGTCTTCCTTAATTCTGTGAGGGAATCAATCCTTCTAATGTCAACAAAGTGTAAACTGAATGCCCTCAGCAGAATAACTCACATCACATAACTGTCTGCTGCCAATCCGAGCGCGTTCCCATGGGCCTCCGCTTGTCAACGTAAAACTGAGGGACAGATACAATAATCAGAATCTAAACGAAACAAACCAGCCAAAATGCAATCAGTTGATGCTGGGCTGCGTTTCATCAGAGCGTTTCAAGAAACACTTCTCAGAATTTTAATCACGATGGTCATTGATCTTAACATGAGACTATATGAGATTTGATGAGTGCAATTTTCTGTTCTGCTGACGCAGTGAAGAGGAAGTTGGAACGGCATGTGTTAAACGCCAGTTTTTAAACCCTGTTTTAATGGTAATGTTAGCATAAAAAACACTTGACAGCACTTTTACAGAATGTCAGCCAATGTTCTGAGAACGTTCCCCGCTAGCTGGACATATCCAGTACAGCTACACCGCTGTGTCCGCTCACGTGTTGAGTTTAACTTTGGCTGAGTTTAAATCTACTGAACAGGCTTACAGTACATACCGTCCATTTCCAGCAATGTATTGATCGTCACAGTGGTGCGAACCGGCGCCCACAGGAAACCAGACAGACCTGTTTATAGCCCACGCTCTCTCCATCTGCTCCTCACCTTCAACCGCCACGTGTATCGGAGGCTCTGCCAGGCCGGATATTGCTGCTAAATGTCAGCGAGACATCTCCACTGTGCAGCTAACATTTATTAATGCAGTACCTCCATTGCCTGGCATGTCACTGTTAAAATGGTGCCTTAAACGTCTGGAGAGATGGAGCTCAGCGCTGCACTGTCTCATGAAAAACACATCACCGGCTACCAGGTTTACAGATGAAAAAAAAACTACAGAAAGCCACTGAGATACGAAGAGATCGCTAGGGTAACAGATGCTATGCAGCAACCCAGATAACAATTTTAGGTTGTAACGTTTCACTGACGCTAAACACTAATATGTTTAACAAAAATGTTAAAACCATTATTTTCAATGTTCTAAAAATGTTCAAAAAAATGTAAGACGTTGCATTTAACTTTGTTGCTTGGTTATAAGAACATTATTTAAACGCTTTTTAATTTTTAAAACGTCCCACTAGCAACTTGATAATGTTTCTGACGTATGATGTACAATGTTCCTGCAACTTTACTTTGAGAGACATTTCCCAACATTCTCTGAATGTTGCCAGTAAGTTGGATAAGCTCTGAGTGTACAAGCGGAAAACGGTTTGAAATGAACCAGAACAGAGTCGACTAAAAAAAATTTAAGCAGGGAGTGAAGTGTCACAATAATTGGCTCATATTAACCGGTTGTAGAAGCAACGAGATCTCCACAGCATTTTAATCCATCAATCTCACCATTAAAATAACATCTAATGAGAGTTTGCAAAGCCCTTTTTTGCCATTAATAACAGTAATCTGCCAAAGGCACAACAAGAAATCCAAACACAACTGAAGAGATGGACCGGGCTGCTTTGCATTCTGGGTAATTCTTTGGTGTGATTAATGGTAATGGCTTTTCTAGCATCAATGGTAAAACTAATGTCTCCAGGAAAAGAGGAACGGCTGACTTTGTGTTCTACAAGCGTTCTTCTCTGCTATATCATAAGTGGGATAAACAGCCCCTGATTTGTGGTGTCACAGACAACTTTAAGTACTTTCATGGTACCTCACAGGAAAAATAGTAGAACAAAGCAACTCTGTTGTTTCTCGAGGGATGGAGAAGATGAAATGTGTGTTTATGCTGAGGAAGCATCTCTGAAACAAAGCCTTGAGAAACATTAGGCAAGGCCACACGGCCCTTAAGCGGAGACATGTTGTTCTAGAGAAGATTTAGAGATGTTCCTCCTCACTGAACGTGTTTCAGAAGGAACAGGTCCGCAGTTGAACTCAAACACTGCTGTTCGGAGCCAAGAAGCTGTTGATAGAAAGAACAAGATAAAACACAACTCCAAAATATATATATAAAATACAAATACATGTATGCGTGTGTGTAAAATATTTATATAAATGAAAGTTATTTATATAAACATTTTTTTACACAAACTAAGAATACAATATAAAATGGGTCTCTAGGGTCAAACTTCTGAGGAAATAAACAGTGTATAATTAAACTGATCTAGTAAACAGTTAAATGCAGTTAAAGTTATTGCTGCAAAGTTCATCTGTCCAGGCACATAAAACTTTCAGGGTACATCCTAAAAGCAAAGAACTGGTCTGTATGTTCACCGGCTAAATCAATCCACATGTAGATTGAGCCAATTCAACACTGAATGTCCCTCTTCAGCCTCCATACCTAATTCAAGAATAGGGGATAATTTTTCTCACTAGGCAATTAAAACCCTTCAGAAAAGGAGAAGCTAATACTGTAAATATTTCTTGATTGCCTCTTGTTCTGTTGCCATTTTGGCACACGGAGGGAAGAGCTAAAAAGGAAACTTTATAAACACACACACACCTTTCAACACACGAGAAACAACCAGCAAATGAGGTCCTAATTACTCCAGGAGTAACTTCAGGAAAGTTTGTGGATACAAATGGTGTTTTTATCATATTGGGTAATAATGGGCATTTTTCTACAATGATTCAAGAGACCAGCAATTATACACAAAGCAGCCCAACTTAATGAAGTGATTATAGTCGCTCAATAAATAAAAAGCTCTTAAATCAAGACCGTTGATGATGATAACCTCCATTTCTGCGGTTCTTAGCAATTACAAAAGCATTAAAATTCAGGACCATAACCAGTAGGAAGTTTATTTTAGGTTATTACTGATTAAAACCAATTAGTCAAATCTTTGATTGACATGAACAGGTTCACAGAAGGTAACAATGTTTGCTAGAAAATTTACTGGCTTCTTTATTGTTAGAACTGCACTGAGAGCAACATTAGAAAGTACTTCAGCAGATCCTTGTTTGTGGTCATGTGATCCCAGTTCCCTCATGTTCTGATTGGTTCCCTGTCTTGTGCGTTTCAGTGGTTGTATGTAATTTGTCATGGTTCATATTCATGGTTCACGGTTTTACATACATTAAACTCAACAATTGCACATGGATTCACGTTTTTGAACTGAACGTTACACTGAGCTGATTGTATATAAATTGTATTTAAACCAATCAAAGCTTTAAACTACATGAGACTTCAAATGCCCACACAATCTACATTTATTACTCCACTTCAGACTAAGTAGTTCTGTTTAGCAGCCAATTACAATACAGAGCTGAAATGCGCAATCAAACCAATCAGGCTAAGCATCATTCAGGCCAGAAAACTTGTTTTATTTTTCTTCCAACAATTAAACATTTGATAATTTTTTTTATAAACATTGTGACACTCACTTAAAATAAGACACTGTTGCTGAGACGAATTCACATTGCTCTCTTGAAAGCCACTGGTTCTTATTAGCCCCGCCTTTTTCAAAAATACTTTCTTTTATAAGGTTTATAAGAAACAAAACAAGCACTTCCACAACAGAGTCAACAATATTAGCTGCTCAATTATGTTCATATAAAAAAAAACTGCTGTGAAAAAAACAATAACTGCGTATTTCTTTCTTTGTCATTTCTAATGAATAACAACAATAGTTTTATCGATAAAAACGCCATGGAAACCATGGCATGTGTTCATTTAGTTTCGCTGTTTATGTGCCGTTCTAATTTCCTCCCCCTCATGTTACTCAAGACCTGTTTGACTTTAAATCCACAGAACATGGTTGTGTTCAACAATAGCACATAAAAGTAGTTCAAAAACGCATAATTATCTTCTGACTCTTTTCTCATGGACTGTGGACCACCGGATCACACTTTAAGAGCCCCTGGATCACAATGTGAAAACGTGAATGAGATTTAACCTCCTCAGCCCCTTCCAACACCTCAGCGCTTCACGCCCTGAGAGCCGTTCTGAGCTGAGGTTCAGAGCAACCAGGGTGTTAACAGCACCGATGCGGCTGGTGGTCCGGACCTCATGTGTTGAATAGGCTTTAATATTCAAGGGTTTAGGATAAAGTGAGTGAAAACTGCGAGCATTACAAGAGGATTTGTGAATGATGAACGTGGATGATGGCTGATTTATGCTGCTTAAAACGATGATCGCCCTCCTGGAGCTGAGACTGGGTTTGTCATGAAGTTGCTAAGAAATGATGCATGTTCAATCAAAATGATTTACCGTTTAATGACACGAGCGCTGAGAGCGTTGGGCTTACGGATGCATGACACATCCCTAATCTACCTCCTGCCCATGCACTGCAGAATAGGCAGCAATCAGGAGCTCATATCTGCTGCTCCAACACTCAAGGGTTTTAATTGCCGCGGGATGTCGACATTATCTCTCCTACTCTGCCGATTGGAGTGCTGAAACGGATGGGGGGGCGAGAGGGGGGGGCGTGTGGCCAAGTGTGACCAGATGATCTGGTTGGAAGTAACCAGACACAGCTGGCGGCAAAGAGTTTTATATAACTAGAAGTAATTTCTAGCTGCGGTGAAGATAAAGACACAACTTGCTACTTACGCAACCAAAAAAGAACCTTTTAAGTTCTCACATAGAACTTTGTATTGTCTAATTCTTAAAAAAAAAACATTTTTTCCATACACAACAAAAACACCTAAAAACAGTGATCAAGCCACAAAAATATCCCATGATCCTTTGCAGCAATTGTATGAATGCGTGCAACTTCTGGCAAACTGCAAACAATCAGCAATTATGATAATGCAAGCAATAATAAACATTTGCAAATTCAAACACATGAAATCTAGTGTAAACAACATGACATTATGCTCCCTTTTATCTGAAAGAATAGATGAAAGCATGAAAAATTGGTCACAGATTACTAATAGCAGCTCCTTTATCTATTTCATCACATGAATTGCTACATTGGTACATTTCAATCACTTTTGTTATTGAGGGGCCGTCAAAGAACAACATCAAACAATTGTTATTATGAAGAAGATTATGTCTTCACAATAACAGACGTTGAGCCAGTAAGTAAACATAAAAGGTTTGAGTTTAGCATGTCCAAATAATGTGCTACTAAATCTATGGTTTTGAAATGTAACCCCAGTGAATATTTCTAAATTCAGAACCTTATAAGTATTGAAATGACAACTATACTGTACAACCTGTGATAAATATAAGTTAAATGTTTTCTCTAAAGCGTTTTCTACAATAATTCTAACCTGGACTAAAGCAGTACGAGTACGAAATGTTTTCAAACATTTACTATTTTTCATTTGGCAGACACTTTTCAAGGTGACTTGCAATGCTGAAAAATTCAAACATAAGTGATAAATCATATAGAGTCAACAGTATTAGCAGCACCAGATACCACAACAATTCAAAGCTGTGCTGGAGCAAAACTGAGTGAAATTTATTACAAATAAAGAAGATAATAGTTTTTAGATTTATGCGATTATGAATCAGTTATGCTCACAGAGGAGTTTTCAGTCGATAAAAAACGGTTATTCAATGAATCTAATTTAATTAAGGCAGCAGTTAAAGCAATATTACCTGTGCTCACCGACTACATCTCATAATAAACAATACAATCATTTAGACACGAGAAAATCTCTGGTACATATTACAGCTTAGACGTGCCCCTGACAGGAACTGACTGTGTGACTGTTATCTAAAGCAACCAATCATGGTTCATCTTCACGGTTGTAGGAACATTTCAATTTCCATAAAGTATTAAAAATGTTAAAAATAATAACATTGTTCCTGTAGCTCAACTGGTAGAGCACTGTATTAGCAGCGCAAAGGTTGTGGGTTCGAGTACTGATTAAAAACATACACCTTGAATTCACTGTAAGATGCTTTGGATAAAAGCGTCTGCCAAATGAATAAATTCCTCAACATATTTGCCCGATTATACATGATTGAAAAAATAAGATTTTTACATGGATTGAAATCAGAATATTTTGTACTGCATGCATATCTAGTCCAAAAAGATCTTTTAAAGATTTGAAATTACAAATCTGGACAAATTCAGCAAACGCACTGATTTGATTCGTCCTCAAAAGCACTCAGCCTCAATCTCGGCGATCTGAGTGGAGTTTGTGATTTTTACAAGTGCTTTTCAGTTCTGAGTTTAACACACATCAGGGGTTGGTGAATGCGAGCATGTGGGCATGTGGTATACTAAGACAAGTATCAAAATAAAGCTTGTAGTATGTACTCCGTATTCCCACCTATATATATACATATATAGTCAACATAAGAACCCTATAGAGCAGAAAATGGTACTTGATAAGAATAGATTCTACACTGAACCAAAAGGTGCAACAAAAAACCTTTAATTTCTTTCTTTTTTGGTCTTTCTATCTTTATCTTGCGCTCTATCTTCATTCTTCCTGTCTGTCTTCCTTCCATAATCCCTGAATCAATCTGTCTTTCTGTTTTCGGTGTAAGTCACAGACAGGCAGGATCCAAAGCCTGTATTCTTAGTCAGGCAAACAGCGAATTGTAAACACACCGTAATACCGAGACATCAGTTCTGCTTCCGAGTTCCAGGTTCTGCCTTTTTTTACTCCTCACGAAATGCAAGTCGGACGTAAATATGCTGAGCTCTGCCGAGGTCCAAAAAGGGGCAGTCAGCATGTTTTTGTGCTGTTAATTTAAAGTTAGCATGCTCAAGTGACACGCGAACAGCGTCGGCCTCGTACATTTATTATGGCACTGCAAACTGTTTGGCACAAAGCCAGCGTCTCATTCGATCTGCTCAAAAACCCATCGTGAAATATTTTATTTTCAAAATTCGCTGAATCTGAAAGCCCATGAGCGCACCAATCACAGATGTTAACAAGATAACATTAAACTGAACTGGAATCTGGCCTTGAGCTTTCGTAACTGCCTGGTCATGAGTCATAACAGCTTACTTAAAACAGGACTTTAGAGAATTAAACAGCTGTATCACTTTATTTGCAGTGGATTAATCTTAGAAATGGATTTTTGCCTGACCTACAAATTAAACATGTAGTTCAGACAACAAAAATGTACTGCACATCAATACAGAACTATACACAAAATATAAACTGTACTGTAGGAATATAATATTGTATATATATATATAGATATATAAACAGCAATAAACTGGAAACGTTTTAAATTTCCAAACAAATCATTGACAATAGCTGGCAAAAACAAGTTTTAAAATAAAAACGTTAACACCCAAGTCTACTTTGATTACCAGATAAACCTGTTCTGCTTGCATTACTGTTAAAAAAACAGGTAATTTAAATGGTCAATGGTTCTATATTTGCAAAATTCTTGGAAGAATTTCACTGCAGTTATGTAACGCTAAGGTTAAAAGCAGTGGAGACGTGACGGCGAGAAGACATTTATGAAATGTTGATGCGTTTATGACATTTGTGCATTACAGACACACATTTTTAGAGTTCCCATCTGTGAGAGTAGATGACATTTGCATGTTCATCATGCAGGCGGCCTACACACTGAAAATCGCTTTATAGGTTATGCAATTATGATCACATAATCGATGAAAATGAAGTAAAATCCACTCTCTTTCCCTGTGGAACGCAGCGATACACTCGTCTAAACATCAGCTTGATGGATCATCTGTATTCATTAACACACATTCTTGCCTTCATATTGCCTTCATCTGTATTCACAGAAATTGAGTCATGTTTTTGGGTGCCAGTGCACGGCTAACACACAGACACACACAGACACACACACAGACACACACAGTGATTTTAAATTGCACTGAATCCTAACTGCAGTCTGCCGTCACACAAAAGTGAATAGAAGCAAATAATTCAACTAAAATAACAGTTCTTCAACATTCCCCTGCCTGCATGCATAAAATGTTGCAGCACGGTTACAGAATATTCTCAGTTGTTTGGTCAGTTGATTCTTATCTTTTTATGTGATTTATTTGTTTGTTTGAGTATCACACACAGTTTCTCAGCTGCAGGCGAACAAATTCTGATGGAGCTTTTGAAATAAACAAAAAAGAACATTTTTGCTGAACAAAAAGAAATTGAGGCCCAGAAGTGTGTTTAATAACTTGTTGTATAAAAGTTATTTATGACATACAAGAAAGAGGATTTTCTGAGACTGTGTTGCATTTTTATATGCACATTATATTGCAGAAAATAACTGTAAATTTAGAAATTAAACATACACATTGTTAGCAGTTACACAATACGCAATCCTACATGTTTAAAAAAAGTGTGTCACTTCTGATAGAACAGCAAAACCTATGATTGTTTCCATACAAATTTCAGACGCTTCCTCCAGCCGCCATTGGATAGACAAACAGAAGGCTCCACCCACAATCTCACGCCATTGGTTGAGCCAATGTTGCTCCAAGATATCTGGCCACCCGAGTCTCAAACAACAGATTGCATTTCAGTTTGGTGTCGCTTGTGGCACAAAAAATACATATTTTTCTTCCAGTGCCAGTATCTGACACCCACATTCTCTTTCACTGTGTCATCATCATACAATTTAATTAAAAAGACAGCGCATTCATACTAGCATTATTAACGATTACAAGCGAAACTACTGCTTGCCCATAACCAGCTAAATTAATTTCACCATTTTCCTCAATTCACACCAGCCCGGCTAAGACACACACCCAACAGCTCTCAGAATCACGCCTGATAAAGATTAAACAGCTCAGGCTAGCAAACAGATATTTCAATCTGTTTTAATAAGGCAAACACAACCTTTGCTGCTAGCTACTAACACAACCAGGCTAGTCCACACGCAGGGTCCTTAGAGGCGGTTGTTTGACTAACCTCTCAGATCAATCATGTTTTGTATATTCAATCGGGAAACCTCAGTATTGGGTCACATGATCAACAGGAGCCCATACGGTATAAGACAGCGATAGAATGGCTGCATCACGTTCCAACTGGAGAGTTTCCAGTGAATGTGTGGCCACACAAGTGGAGTCCATCCATCAAAGTCCGACATGCAGCTCTCTGTTCCTGGTCTTCTGGAGTGAAGCCCTCCAGTGAGTGGTCCTTTGCATTGTCACCAATCTATCCACAACCTCTTGCTTCTGTCAAGTGTCTCTACCTCCCTTACAGTACAAAATGAGAAGCGGCACTCCAGCCACATAAACTAGCTGTTCCTCCACCTACAGTAAATGTTAAATGACTGTTAGCATTAATGCTAAAAATACACATCTCAATTAAGGTACAGAGAGGTGAGAGAGCGATAGAGAGAGAAAAAGAGAGAGAGAGAGAGAGAGAAAGAGAGAGATATGAACACAAAGAGAGAGAGAGAGAGAGAGAGAGAGATGAACACACACACACACAGAGAAAGACGGAGGGAGACAGAGAGATAGAGAGATGGATTTTGGAGATACAGACATGGTTTAGACATGTTGAGCTGTGGTGCTCGTGTGGGACATGCAGATTCCAGTTCAGCCTGCACTGTGTCACGATCTCATTTATCACCTCTCTCCCGTTCATTTCCTGTCCTTTCTCATGTGTTTCTATCAATCAAAACAACAAAAGCTCAAAATAATACAGAACCTGCTTTCTCATAATAGAGAAGTATGACTGCTGGGGCTGTCTGCGCACTCATTATGTTAAAAGAATATGAGAACAGCATAATGCATTTTAAAAACAGAAAATCATTACCACGCCACTGCTGCCGTTGGCTTGTTCAAATACTTCATGGGGGGAGGCAGGACACTCTGTGCCTGACGTAACCAAACACTGGAGCATATAATCTGCTGTCTACACCCACACGCCCAGGAAAAGATTACAGACGGCACAGCTTTCCATTGATCTGGTAAATGACAGCAAATAAGGACAAGCTGAAGGATAAATCCCTGTCTGTGCTTCACTTTGTAACCAAGGCTGAACTTAAAGGCAGGATAGACAATCTTCTCCAGAAACATATTTTGTTGGCTGAAAGCCTCTTCACTCTCTGACAGGCATCATTAAGTGTTAAAATATATTTATTCTTTTATGTATCTTCTGTAGAAGGCGCAGGGCCGAAAAATGTGCGTCCAATCATTGCGTTCGATCCGAGTGCAATGATAGGATGTCCTACTCGCCTGTCAAACAATCTAACAGGAGTATGTGAACACTATACATAAAACCTGTTATATTATTTTAATGTGTCAACACATTGACAAAAAACAACATTTTCTAAAGGAAAGAAAGTGACAGATACGCATCAACAACATCAGACATATTCTGCATTTCATTCAGGATTAGAAATAATATAAGAACTACACATCTAATATAAAATATAAATGAATGTTAAGCTGTTATGTTTTTATAGAGACTGAAACGGAGAATTAATTTTATCCAAGGATGGACCAAAACATTGGCCATGACTCCTTATTTCTGAAGAAAAACACAAATAAGAAAACAGAATTTGATCTACAGAAATCAATCTGAACTGTAGACATATTCATAAATCTACTTATTATAATATTGAGTCTATAGCTGAGCCGTCTATAGCGGTTTATAGAATCCTCAGTACATTCTGTAAGGATATACGGATAGCAAATAAAGCAGAAGGACAGTATGTACTGTACATTTGTGTTTTACGTATAAAGGAAACTATTTATCAACATCTCATATCAAGAACTTTTCTAAACACCAGCATCAGTCTAAAGGGCAGCAGAATTAAATCAGTATCCCCTTTTATTCTGGCCAAAAGTCCACAAAGTCTTTGCTGGCAAGTGAGAAGATGTGCCGAGCGCTGACCTGCTCAGGCAAAGTTCAGCTACTTAACACCGGTTAATCTGTTTCCCATTGTTTGAGCGATGGGAAGCCTGTACACAACACACAGGAATTCAAAGCTCAGGTTGTGTTCAGCATTCCCACCAGCTTAGCAAAGGACACGCTGTCCTTGTGACACTAACTGGATGCTGAAGTATTTTCACCCACGTCCTTGCCCCCCCTCAGTGCACTGCTTTCCCCACGACTGTGTAGTGGTGCCTGAGTGCCACAGGACGGTGGCCCCCTAAACACTTACCTGGCACCATGTCCAGCACTCTCATTCTGCACCCCAGTTCGGTCCCTAATCCTCCGGTTTGGACATTATATCTAAGGGTCTGAGAGCAGAACTGAGGCTGCTCATTACTCAGGGGCCAGACAACTGGTGAGAAGGATAAAAATGAGACGCGTGTGCTGATTTATCACTGCAGCGGCGTGGATTAAAGGACTGCCAGCCGCCCGGCCTGCATTGCCAACCTTCTGCCTGCTTGCTTTGTTTCAGTGCGTTTAAAACCCCCTCCGTTTCTCAAGATGTGCTTCATCATTTCAATCGAATTATTCTTTCCCTCGTACATTGAGAGAACAAAGGCGATATTAAAGGAATAGTTCACCCCAAAATAAAAATTCTGTTATCATTAACTCACCCTCACGCTGCTTCAAAACCATCCTTTTATTTTGTCAAAAACGAAAGGATATCTTGGACAGGATGTTTATGATGCTCTTTTCTACAAAAATACAAGTGAATGTTGACCAGGGGCCGTATGAAAGCAGCACTTATGATTCATAAACATTACGTCTTGTGCCATTAACTCATAAAAAT
>JBAJNP010006078.1:0-13683 GCA_036877545.1 Yasuhikotakia modesta
AATTAACAGCATCTCAGATTAGAGACCAGATAAATGCCACACAGAGCTCTGACAGCAAACACATCTCTACAACAACTGTTAAGAGGAGACTGCGAAGTGCAGGTCTTCATGGATAAATAGCTGCTAGGAAACCACTGCCAAGGAGAGGAAACAAGCAGAAGAGATTTGTTTGGGCCAAGGAACACAAAGAATGGACATTAGACCAATGGGAATCTGTGCTTTGGTCTGATGAGTCCAAATTTGAGATCTTTGGTTCCAACCGCCGTGTCTTTGTACGACGCCTAAAAGGTGAACGGATGGATTCTACGTGCCTGGTTCCCACTGTGAAACATGAACAAGGAGGTGTGATGGTGCTTTGCTGGTGACACTGTTGGGGATTTATTCAAAATTGAAGACATGAACCAGCATGGCTACCACAGCATCCTGCAACGACATGCCATTCCATCCAGTTTACATTTAGTTGGACCATCATTTATTTTTCAACAAGACAATGACCCCAAACACACTTCCAGGCTGTGTAAGAGCTGACCAAGAAGGAGAGTGATGGAGTGCTGCGCCAGATGACCTGGCCTCCACAGTCACCAGACCTGAACCCAATCGAGATGGTTTGGGGTGAGCTGGACCGCAGAGTGAAAGCAAAAGGGCCAACAAGTGCAAAGCATCTCTGGGAACTCCGTCAAGACTGTTGGAAAACAATTTCAGGTGACTACCTCTTGAAGCTTATCAACAGAATGCCAAGAGTGTGCAAAGCAGTAATCAGAGCAAAAGGTAGCTACTTTGAAGAAACTAGAATATGACATGTTTTCAATTATTTTTATACTTTTTTTGTTAAGTACATAATTCCATATGTGTTTATTCACACCTTTGATGTCTTCTGTGTGAATCTACAATGTAAATAGTTGTGAAAATAAAGAAAACACATTGAATGTGAAGGTGTGTCCAAATTTTTGGCCTGTACTGTATATATACATATACTTGCCAGTTAATGGTTCATGAGATGCTCCTTCGTTAGTGACACAATGATGTGAAGATCTTTTGAGAATTTCAATTGTAATCTGAGAAATGTACCAAAGCAACTGAGAAAAACTGTAATTAAATAACAATGTAACTGTAACATCAAAAAACAATACATTTCACAAAGAATATTTACAACCACAATCCAAATATAACAAAAAAGAACTACGAAAACAGAGCGCCTAATTACACCTGTTCTCGGAATAAAGTTCTTGCTGTCTCCCAAGAAAAAACAAGTGAGTCTTCCGACTTGCCTATACATTACCGCTAGTGATTATGAAACAAAGAATTGCATAACTCAAATAAAAAAATTATAAATTAAATCCAAACGCAGAAACAGACGCCAAAGAGGATGATGAGAGAAATGCCTGCAAGACGAATGGGAAGCGGCACTCCAGAGAGAATGAGCGAGATCGCCATTATCGCCTCACAGCCTATTTTTCCGGAATCCCCTGATGGCATCACAGAACTCTCAAGGAATGGGGATCCCCTAAATTATACCTAAATACTTAGAATATAAATGTCACACAGATACACATAACACCCTCACCCTTAAGTGAATTGTAAAAATGGAAATTCTTGCACAAAATGCACTTTTACACAATTTATTCCTATTAGGCATGAGATAACGCGTCAGCAATGACATTATCTTTACCACAAATATGCCAAATGTCTAGCTTAAACGTCTTTAACCCTTTAAACGAAAATTAAAGGGTTATGATCCATGTAGACAATCAACGGATCCGAAACAGAAGCCACATAATCATCAACATGTTGAAGAGCAAGGACAAGAGCAAGCATCTCATTCTCAATGGTGGAGAAACGTCACTGGTGTTTATTACATTTTCAGGAAAAATAGCAAATGGGATGCTCAATAGCAGTCTGATCTTGTTGGAGAAGTACAGCTCCTGCACCTGTGTCACTTGCATCAACAGCAAGCAAGAATGGAGATGAAAAGTCAGGAGCAGAAAAAATTGTCAGAAGTGGCTTGATCTTTTCAAAACTTCATTAACATGATTCCATCAATTTAAATGGTGCTTTTGGAGTAAGAAGAGGAAGGGAAGGGAGAGACAACAACAGAACTTCCAATACACAATCATTCCCAGGAATCGATGCAGTTCACGGTACGTAGTGGGCACAGGAGTGATAGCCTCCACCTTAGACTCAACAGGCCAAACTTGCCTGCACCCAACAATCTAAATATGTCACCATAGCTCATCCAAATTCGCATTTTGCTAGGATTACTGTGTGATTAGCAAGGGACAGGTGATTGAACAATGTCTCAAGCTGTTTAATAATGTTCTGACCAGGACGCGCTATAAACAAACAAGTCATCCAGATATGCCTCAACATTGGGCATGCCCTTGATAACATGATTTGCCAGCAATCTGAAAAGTTGCTGAGGCATTTTGTAATGCCAACACCCTATAATAAAGGTAACAGTCAAGTGTAGCGACAAAGCAAGGCTGTAACAAAGCAAGGCTCCAAAAAAGAAGAAAATGCTCAGGTGCGCTCGTCTCTGCCGGTGCAGCTTACACACTGCGCTTCCTGGGATATTCCTCTCTAACTACACAGAGTGGATTGACACACAGAGCTTTCCGGGTAAAACAAATGGTGGAGAAATCTGTTTCTATGTCAACAGCGGCTGATGCAATGATGTTGCTGGAGGCCTCTATCAATGGCGGAGGTAGAGGTCACGCACTAGCTGACAAGATACTGCAACTGGAATGGTCAAACCCAGTACATGTACATGTAATCGAACAATTTGGGGGTGCTGAACCATTGGTGGTTTTGTAGGCCAAGAGGAGAGATTTCAATTGGATGCTAGTGGCTATAGGAAGCCAGCGAAAAGAGGAGTGATGTGTGCTCTCATCGGCTCATTGAAGATCACCCTCACTGCATTCTGGATCATTTCAGGAGGTCTGGTTGTACAAGCTGAAAGACCAGCACGAAGAGAATTACAGTAGTCCAGTCTGGACAGGACGAGAGCCTGGACAAGAATTTGAGTGGCGTGTTCGGACAGGAAAGGTCTGATTCTTCTGATATTGTAGAGTGGGAATCCGTCAGCTGATCATCAATAACTAGTCCCAGATTTCTGGCTGTTCTGGAAGGAGTTCTTCATTTATTGTTCTGGATATTACAATACTACCTGAGAAATATTACTAAGCTGCAGAACTACCTAACTAGATCCAATGCAGAAAAGCCTGTCCATGCTTTATTGACTTCCAGACTGTTGCCCTGCCTCTGTAACAAACCACTTACAATTAGTTCAAAACACTGCAGCAAGAGTCCTTACAAAAATATGATCATAAACCCCTTTCTGTCAACGCAACACTGGTTCCCCATCAGATTTCGGATTATGTATAAGATTCTATTGCTTACTTATAAAGCCCTAAGTAGAATAGCCCCCAGGTATGTTTTGGAACTCGCAATAACCCATCTCATACTCTACGGTCTCAAAACTCTGGACTCCTGGTTGTTTCCAAAATGAAGAAGTCCACAAAAGGTGGCAGAGCTTTCTCAAATTTAGCTCCAAATCTGTGGAATAGTCTTCCAGATGCAGTTTAAATCTAGACTAAAACACACCTCTTTAGTATTGCATTTTCTTAATATATCAGAACACGTCGCAGTTCTGTTCCCACCTATAAAATATTTGTTTTCATGCTTGAGAGCTACGTTAGTTATTGTCTGTTTTTTTTCTTTACTGGATCTAGCTGCTGGTGGATCTTCAAAAGACATAGGCCCTCCAAGAAGTTGTTAAACACCGGTGTGATCATCCCATTCAACAAATGATCTACAGCCTCAGCAGGGTCCTTTTCAATAAGGATAAAGATTAAAGCTTCTCATTGATCACCTGCCTTCAAATTAATCATATTACCCTTTCATATCATCAGCCTACATTCTACCTTGTAACAGCAGTTTGTTTCTAGAGCTACTGGTGGATCTTCAAGAGACATAGGCCCTCTATGGAGTTCCTCCACAGAATCACCTCAGGTTATCAGGAACCTTACTCTTTAAAAGTTCTCCACAATCTTCCTCAGGGTTCGGTCACCTCTTCTCATTGTGCAGCATTTTCTGCCACACTTTTTCCTTCCCACAGACTTCCCACTGAGGTGCCTTGATACAGCACTCTGGGAACAGTCTATTCGTTCAGAAATTTCTGTCTGTGTCTTACCCTCTTGCTTGAGGGTGTCAATGATGGCCTTCTGGACAGCAGTCAGGTCGGCAGTCTTACCCATGATTGCGGTTTTGAATAATGAACCAGGCTGGGAGTTTTTAAAAGCCTCAGGAATCTTTTGCAGGTGTTTAGAGTTTATTAGTTGATTCAGATGATTAGGTTAATAGCTTGTTTAGAGAANCTTTTCATGATATGCTAATTTTTTGAGATAGGAATTTTGGGTTTTCATGAGCTGTATGCCAAAATCATCAATATTAAAACAATAAAAGGCTTGAACTACTTCGGTTAATGTGTAATGAATGTAAAATATATGAAAGTCTAATGTTTATCAGTACATTACAGAAAATAATGAACTTTATCACAATATGCTAATTTTCTGAGAAGGATGTATGTAGGTAATTTTTAAGCTTTAATGTAACACCTGCCTTTTACCTGTCTTAGTCATGGAAATTGACTGCAGCTTTAGCATGCCAGAGGAGAACTGGCCCTTTCTATCAAGTCTGGGTTCTCACAAGTCTGTTTTTTTTCTCCACTTTTCAATCCCTGTTGTTTTGCCATTGGTGGATATTTCTGAGCGTTTCCTGGATTGATATTTACCTTTTGCTTACCTGTGTCTGTGGATCCCCTGAATCATGGATCCCGTGAATGCTGAGCATGTGTTACAGTTTCCTTGCCACTGTCACCATGTTTGCTTGCTTTAGGGATTAGTTTAGACAATTTCACTTTATTGCTGTCTTAAATACAGTTTAGAAATTCTGTATTTTACATATACCTGCATATGTCATTGTAACAAGTCTCCCGAGCTCCCGTCAGCGTTGCCTTGGAAACAAACACGGATCACCTGCAAGCCCTCAGTGTGGACTGAGCCATCACAGCTGCAGCCCATCAACGCCCTATAAAGCCCAGCATCTCGGAACGGCAGTTTGAGAAATTATCTCCTGGCAGACAGACACTAAATGCTCTCTCTCCCTCAGACAGCAGCCTATGACAGACCGGCCTCGCCTACCACTCGTCGTGACTCATTGCCCACAGGAAGAGGAAGCACAGAGCACCAGCGCACCTTCTTCAGTATTTTACTACCATTGTTCAATAAATACACTCTCCGGGGGTTTTGATATCACAAACCCTGTTGTGTGATTCTTCACCCCACCACACTGGTCACATATATATATATATATATATATTGGTTTGTTTGTTTACATTGTTTACATTTTTGTTTACATTTGTGGTATTGTGCTTTATTCCAGACGGGAAAGAGATGAGTCAAGATCTCGAATTCTCAACATTTTTTGATCTTGGATCAAAAATGTAATGAAGGATCTGATCCATGTGCAGCTTTTATTAACAGACATAGACAAACAGACAGAGGTCAATTAACAACAAACAGGAATAAAGCACAATACCACAAATGTAAACAATGTCCAGGCAACAGTTCGGGGCAGGCGGCAAACAGCAACAGTAATTAAAAACAGAGCAGAGGTCAAAAGGCAGGCAGAGAACAATAAGAAAACAATAAACAATCCACACTGTGGATTTCACACGAATTATTATTTATTGCAGGCAATAAGAGATGATGACAGCTTCACATCAGCTCCCAACACCATCATCATCTAACACAAACAGAGTAGCTCAATCTTTTATATGTTTCTCATATTGGGCGGGCTTATAATGAGACACCCTACACCTTTGCTTGTAACTCCTCCCATGCGGTTTCAACCAAATTGGTCCCCGGCATAGGCCTCACCCAATACCACACTTATCATGCTCTTATCCATCTGTCATGGTGCCCAGGCCTTTCTTTGTTCTTGTTCCATGGTGTCCAGGTGCACCATTTTAATTAGAATCATACATGTGCAGTTTCTAACCAGCAGTATATCCATATGCAGTTTCTCTCCAATAATGGAAGCACACCACCGATCAAATAGTGATTCTTTCAATGTTCTGCGATTTCTATGAACAAATTTGATATACGTCTTATAATCAATTTTTTGATAATTAATTTTTTTGCAAGGTAGGCCTTTTTTTGGTAGGCTTCGAGAACAAGTTCATAAATTCTGTTCAATAAAAGAACGGAAGATTTTACTTACTTTTTAATCGAGAGACTCTTCCACTGACGAAAAGGATAAGCTTCCTGAGCTTTTCCCACAATAATTAACTGCAACAGCATGGCAATTTGCCACTTAAGACTGATGTCTTGTCTACCTTGAAACTTGTCTACCTCTTGTTCTCGAAAAGGAGGAATGACAAGAATATTACAACTCACATTGTAATGATCAGAAACATCTATTACAATCCTTACATAAGCTTTTAAATTACACCCCTTTTACACCCCTTTCACAAGCTTTAAAGCTTTTAAATACTCTTTCAGGCAGCAAACTTGTTCACCTCAAGCTTTTTCAGTTCAAGCTCATGTTTCTCATTTTCTCTCCATCTCTCTTTCTGTCACAAACTGCACTTCCCAGACCCCCATGTTGGGACCACACCCGCCACAGGTGTCGGCCATTCCGTTCATTAGAGACTATATATAAACTCACCTGAGCTCCAAGATGGTGGTGCGACAGTAGCACATAGTGGCCACTCCGGATACAAAATGGTGTTTCTTTTGTCTTTAACTTGACATTTGCCCGTGTCGGTGGCTGGGGGAGGGGACATTGCAAGCGGTGCGTGAAAAAGCAGACGTGCAGCAAGAGGGCGCTAGCCGGCCGGCACTCTTGTCCATCCTGCTATATCCAACTTCAACAAACTACATGGCGTGAGTTTAGAGACTGCTGCATCTTGGCTCAGCTAAAGAGTTCAGGATGCCGCCATTCAGCTAGACGGGCTGACAGAAATACAGCTCTGTGTGGTAAGACTCATGATGGTGGCTTGTGTGTTTACATCAGCACAGAATGTTGCAAGAATATGGTGCTAATTTCTAGTTTCTGCTCATCGCTGTTGTAGTTTGTGACTGTAAGATACAGACCTTTTAATTTACCTCGAGAATTTACTGCCGTGCTCATCATCATTTTTACATTCCACCCAGCGCTAACGCCGGTGATGTGCTCTGCAAACTGTATGGGGCTATTAGCGAACTGCAGAACACCAATGGACTGTTCATTGTTTCTGGAGATTTCAGTCATGCAAATCTCAAGTCTGTGCTCCCTAAATTCCATCAGCATGTGTACTTTGCAACAAGTGGGACAAACACGCTGGATGTTGTGTACACAAACTTTCCCGGCACATTCCGGGCGAAGCCCCACCCCCACCTCGGCTACTCAGACCACATCTCTGTTATGCTAATTCTGGAATACAGACAGATGAAGACACCGCTCAGACATACAGACACAGGTCGTCAGATGAAATCGGTTCTGAAGCAGTTGAAAACCTGGCCAGCAGGAGCCATCATGCTCTTCAGGATTGTTTTGAGCACACTGACTGGCACATGTTTAGGGAAGCAGCAACTGACGGCGACTCCACTAACTTGGAGGAATATGCATCATCAGTGACCAACTATATCAGCAAGTGCATTGATGATGTTACCACCTCCAAGACCATCACCACACGCTCCAACCAGAAGTTGTGGATGACTGCAGAGGTGCGACTGATAGAGGACCACTATTGTCCCCATGCCAAAGAAGTCTCCAGTGTCCTGCCTCAATGACTATCATCCCGTTGCACTTATGCCTGTCATTATAAAGTGCTTTAAGAGGCTCGTCTTGAGGCACATTAAGACCCTGCTGCCCCTCTCACTGGACCCCCTGCAATTCGACTACCGTTTTTACATATACCGCCAACTGCATGTGGGCCACAACTCATCCTTACTAAAATGAAATACAAGGCCCATATCTGGGCAACATGAATTTCTTGGCTTATGTTAGGCGGATGGCACTGGTTTGGTTCTGGCTAAAAACATGTGGGCCAAGTTTGGGCCGGCAAACAAATACTATTCTGAGACACACATTATCTGTATCTATATCTGTGGGGCAGATCCATGCTAAAGGATATTTGTTGACTGGGCTCCTTTACTTTTTTAAAAGAACTGTTTGGGTCATTGGGGCCGGTAGAAAAGAGAGTGCTGATAAAAATGTCCATGTCCAGCTTATTTAACCAATAATTTCACATAAAAGCATGGTTTACACTACATATTCTCAGCATGCTGAGTAATGTTAGCATTGTGTAAGTAATCAGAGATTAATTATATATTGCTATGTCTAAGTCTGTGACACAAGATATTGTTACAGAAATCCATATTGTGTCACATGATAATCCCTAATGCATATGTGAAACTCTATGTGGCAACTGTAATCACATAAATACTTAATAAATAACACATAAATAAGGACAAAACTAACTATAATTAACCAACCTACAGTCAAAGAATGTGCAAAATATCTTTAATGGCACAAATTGACAGGCTGACTTAAAGGCTATGACATGACAAAAATTGCATATCATAGCACAAACATATAATACTAATACATATATAATTTATATATACATATAAATAATGTATATAAATTTACATTATTTATATAATTTATATATACAAAATTAATATATTATATTAATAAAATAATAAAATTTATATACATATACATTTATTTAATTTATATATACAGGGGCAGTTGTGGTCTACTGGTTAAGGAGTCGGGCTTGTAATCAGTAGGTTGCTGGTTCGATTCCAGCACTGGCAGATAGCAACTGAAGTGCCCTTGAGCAAGGCATCTAACTCCCAATTCCCCCCTGGGTGCTGCAGGGATAGCTGCCCACTGCTCCAGGTGTGTGTGTGTTCACTCCTCACATGGATGGGTTAAATGCAGAGGTCACATTTCGGTTATAAGCAACCGTAACTGACAAACACGTCACTTTCATATTTATAATTCCTTTAAAAATGTGTAAAGTTTGTGTAAGACAAAACTGCACATGTTTAATGACTAAATCCTAAGATTGTGCAATTTTATTAATATAACATGTATCTCACTCAACAAACCAATATGCTCTTGGAGTGTGAACTACCCCCAAACTGCAAGTAACACCCAGATGCAGAACCAGACCTCCGATGACCATAGCAACGCACAGATACGTTTTACAAGAAATGTTGAGACTCACTCATACTGCATTTACCTTGAGAACATACAAAGAAACACTTAATTGTTAACTGTTTAACAATTGTTGAAAAACTTTGTTAAAAATTTATTTACTTTTTAAATGTATTTACAGAAATGTATAACATGATCACATGTATCTGTGTTTGGTATATGAGTTGCATTTTTCATATTCTAAACATTAGTGTCCTGTCCATAACATTTGATTACATATTTGATTAACATTATAAATTCTCTCAGAAGAGGATAACCTCTGATTGTATCATACAGGGCGTGACATCCTCAGTTTACAGTATAAAGACCAGTGTCCAAGAACACAGGTGTCTCTGACACTCTCCTCTTTGCATGTTGGGGACACGTTGCCAAACTGAAGTGACAGGGCAACTTTTGGTTGTGCAGCTATAACTTGAAAGCCGCCCTAGTCTTTCTTTAAACGATCTCTGTGTGTGTGTGAGTGTGTGTGTGTGAGTGTGTGTGTGTGAGTGTGTGTGTGTGAGAGTGTGTGTGTGAGTGTGTGTGTGTGAGTGAGTGTGTGTGAGTGTGTGTGTGTGAGAGTGTGTGTGTGTGTGTGTGTGTGTGAGTGAGTGTGTGTGAGTGTGTGTGTGTGAGTGTGTGTGTGAGTGTGTGTGTATGTACACACGCACGCTCCCTTTTTACAGAAGCCCATTTCTCACCCTATAAAGGAACAGAAGTAACGCCACTAGACGCCGGAAGTTACGTCGGCGTCGTTGCGGTTATAGTCGCGCGGTTGCCATTTCTAGGAGACCGACAGCGTTTAAGTTACTAAAGTCCGTACTGTGTACAATCACTCACTGAAAACGAGCCATGCCGCGCGTGTATGTAGGCAGACTGAGTTATCATGTAAGAGAGAAGGACATCCAGAGGTTTTTCGGTGGCTACGGGAAACTTTTGGAGATCGATTTGAAGAACGGGTGAGTTCGCGGCGTCGCGCGCTGTTCCGCAATGGCGTGGAGACCAGCGCGCGCACATTGCGATTTAAATGTAAATTCGACAAGTGTTATATTTCGCGGTAGACGCCTCGCTACATCATTGCGTCTATAGTAATAATCATTTATTCTTTCGTCAGCAGTGATGGTTTTGTTGATAATGCATGCGCCGAACGTGACTCCATGCAGCGTGCTTAAAATGGCGGATTTTATGTTCCGCGCATGAGCTGTTTTGCAGGAACAAATTTTGAGTGCGATCGCAGTTTTTGTTGTTTGAGCAAATAATCATCAGGGTGGCAATTGCAAGTTTATTGGATTTGCATTTGATGTTGTACTGTGTGGCAGCGCTCTTGCTATGCGTGAACACTATTCTTTGGGGTTGGTTTGGCTTTCACGTACTGTGTCATTCCTGTGTCTGCTTGGTATGTCACATTACCCTCATCCACAGCTAGATTTTTCTTGTAGGATGATATTTAGCTCTGCAAGTATGACGAATAGTGTCCATAAGAGGCCCTGAACAGGCCATCATGTTCGGCTGTGGCCCTTTTTCTGTCATTCTGCTGTTCTGTGTCTGGGTAACTTGTGGACATTCCATGAAATTGTCTGGTGAATTTGACGTAACTGGAAAAGAAAACAGCATCTCTAGCCTTATTGTTTTGTCTTTTCTCCAGATACGGGTTTGTGGAGTTTGAAGACACCCGTGATGCAGATGATGCTGTGTATGACTTGAACGGTAAAGAACTGTGTGGGGAGCGTGTAATTGTGGAGCATGCAAGAGGGCCCCGACGAGACAGAGACGCATATGGTGGGGGTTATGGGGGAGGTGGCCGCAGTAAGTACAGTCTTATCACTACCTCAACATGCACTTTTTTTCCCAGGCAGAAGAGACAGCGGAGGTATATAATCACTTATTTGCAGTGGAAAGTCCATGTGAGAATCTTAAGGACATGTGTGTCCAGTGACTGACATTTCTTCTCTGTTGAAGGCTCCAATGTTTTTAAGGGAAGGGTTTTTGGGAAGATGCAGGTGGTCTTTGAATGTCTGACCTGTTTAAATGTGGATTACCTCATGATGCCTTTGCTTTTGAAGTTTTGGCCCATTTAAAAAACATGAGAATGTGCAGTGTAACTGTAATCTTCTAAAGGTCAGGGGTGAACTGTAGATGTTTACATGTCAGATGGTGGGCTATGTGTTTTCTTGGGCCAGAATACAACTGTTCTAGCTGGTAATTAGGTATCTGCCACATCCTGAAGCCTTATGGCATGTAAACAGTGTGACGTTTGACGATGCGATTTGTGTTTACATTTGAATACAACATTAACAAAAGTCCTTAATGTTTCAATTTAAAAGAGTCTGGTGCGGGCTGAGTCCGAGTCCATTGAGGCTAAGATGACTGCCTGTCCTACCTTACAATGTGTGTGTGACCTTTGCCCATTGACCCTTGGCTGACCTAACCGGAAGCCATGATGACAGCTGCCTTTTGCCAATAGACCAGGGTGATGGTGAGGAAACCCATTGGTTTTTATGTTGAACGAAATATTGGAGAGGTTAACAAATTCATGTAGCCACCCACTAGTTTCTTTTTCTTTATTAAAAAGAGCAATGGGATTCCGTTGCTATGTGTCTTGTGCTATCGCTGTTCTGTCACTAAAGAGGTAACTTGTCTACTTTAAATAGTCCTGGTTATGTTTATGTTTGTAATTTCCTTCTGTTTGTTTTGAGGGTATTGTGTACTTGTTAGCTGCCTTTACAAATGCATTTCTCATGTTAAAAAAGTGCTGTCTCATGTCACTGTAGAAGTATTCAGGTTCAAAGCATTTCTGTCCTTGAGCTGTTGTAGAGAGCAGTGCAACTTTTGACCCCATTTAAGGGACAAATTAGAACAATTGAGTAGGGACAGTTTTTTGTTGTTGTTTTAATGCCACACTAACTGTTCCCATCATATCTATGTGGTGCTAAGGTATTATTTCAAGGTTGTTTTGGGGTGAGGGCAAAATCTTTTTCTGACTTGTATGTATATGATTGTCTTATGCTGTTTGATGTCTGAAGAGATTGCCTTCTGTGCGCTCTTTGGATATCTTTTATCATGTACTAATTATTTTCTGTCTCTTGGCTTTCGTCTAAAGGCAGTAGTGGTTACAGCAGCAGGAGTCGAAGTGGAAGAGAGAAATATGGCCCACCGGTTCGCACCGAGTATCGTCTGATAGTGGAGAACTTGTCTAGTCGTTGCAGCTGGCAGGACCTCAAGGTATCCCAAAATTTACTTTTCACACTTTCACTACTTTGTTGTCATTGCAGAAAATATGAGAATCCATTAAATTCATTAGACAGTTTGCTGTAAGATATTACATTTAAAGCTTTCTGGTAATTTTTTTGGCTTCTTTCATACTCTCCTATTCATAGGACTTTATGCGTCAGGCTGGAGAAGTCACCTATGCTGATGCCCACAAAGAACGAACAAATGAGGGAGTCATTGAATTTCGCTCATACTCCGATATGAAGAGGGCCCTGGATAAGCTGGATGGTACAGATATTAATGGAAGGAAAATTCGTCTTGTAGAGGACAAGCCTAGACGGCGTCGTTCTTACTCTGGGAGCAGGTCAAGGTCAGGCATTGAGTTTAGGAACAATTTGATCTACATTTGTTTCAGGCATCTGGCAATTCTTTAATTGCTTGTTTGTAATTACAGATCTCGCAGCAGACGCCGATCTTGGAGCAGGAGCCGTAGAAGTTCACAAAGCCGTTCCAGGTCCAGATCACGGTAAAGATGGACAAAATTTTGTTTTTTTTGTCTTGTTAAAGCACGTTATGCTAATCTATCTATTTATAGGTCAAGGTCCCACAGCAAGCGACACTCTCGCTCCAGGTCTGGCCACAAGTCCCGTTCTAGGTCAAGGAGAAAATCACACTCCAAGTCCCCAAGAAAGTCAAACTCCAGAAAGTCCAAATCTCGCTCCCGGTCTCGTACACAGAAGTCACGTAGTCGTTCAGCAAGCCACAAGTCCCGCTCTGATGCACGCAAATCACGCTCCAAGAGCTGCTCCAAAGCAAAGTCTGAGCGAGATTCCAGAAGTAGATCCAAGGAAAGGTCTGTAAGTAAGAAGTCCAGAAGCCATTCTGTTTCCCCAAGAGAGAATGGAAATGAAGAGCAGCCCAAGTCGGCTTCTCATTCACCATCACCTAAAAAGGATCGGCATCAGTCTAAGTCACCCAGAAAGTGTTCAGTGTCTCGATCTCCCTCACGATCAAAGTCACGTTCCAGGTCTGCATCACAAAACTAATGTCCTATTGAGTAGATACAGGAGCAGAAAATGTTTAATGCACATCTCAGTGTTTAATTGGCCATTTACAGCTTGTGAATATTCAGCAAATGCTTAAAGGTTGCATTCCAATGTACTATTAATTACTGTGCAGTTTAATTTTAAATATTGCATGAAAACAATTACAGTCACAATTGCC
>JBAJNP010006078.1:13709-26766 GCA_036877545.1 Yasuhikotakia modesta
CCAAAAGTCTTGAAAGGCCTTGCTGTGTTGTTGTAGTAGTGTGGAGTTTGTCTTGTCTAGACCATTACTGCATTTGATTTGGTTATGCATTTACATTGGCGGCTACATTTCTGTGGTGTTCAAAGTGTTTGTGATTAAGTAGTTGGCTACATATAGGCTCTATATAGGAATTTATTTTTTCCTTGCCAAAAATCTGTTCATGTTTCTGCTCGATCTTGAATTGTCGGTAGTGATGTTGCTTAAGGTTTTAATATGGTACATAACTGCACTTTCAACCTGATTTCTTTGTCCAGGATTAATGTAATTTTTAAATGGTTTTTGAATATTTACACTGTTTTAGTTGAATAAAGAATTGGTTTTCAATGTTGTCTTTTCAATGTTTGTTTTACTTTCTTAGTTGACTTTTTGTATGTATCTTGCTGGTTGCTGTTGAAAAGTGATGCATTTGTCAGTTACGAGAACTCTGCATGCTGGCTGTGACATCTTGTTACTGTTCTTGTGCACAATTCAATTGAGAACCCTATCCATGACACTATATAGAGGTGTAGGTATATGCCACATCACTTAATTTGCAATTGATATCACCCCCTGGTAGAAAATTAAGCTTCTTGCAAGCACATTTTTTCCCTTTTCTGTAAGCAGGAGGTATTACATGCCGCCTGTTTCCAACATCTGATACCTGGAAATCTGGTTTGATACAATAACTCAAATTGACAACTCTTTCTGTTATTGCTTTATCTATGAAGCGTATATGGTTTATTTACTGGGGAAGGGGTTTGTAGAGAGGTGGGTGTTCTTTATACCTTGTTTTTCCTTGTGTTATACTAGTTGGGGAGTTATTGTATTTTGTCTTTTGTTTTAACTTAGTTTCTCCCTAATTGTTACAGGGTTTATGTTTGTTACTTTGGCCTTCTTTGGATGCCTGCCCCATTCTGTACAGTAAAAGAACTTTGAGTAGATTGCTGTGGCATTTCAACAGGGTAAGTACCAGTGTCACCCTTGTTTTGTTTTTTTTTCCTGTGTATTTAGTGACCCGTTTCTTTTTCTTAGCTGTTTCTTTACCTTTAGTTTAAGATAAAGATAAGGAAACCCCTGTTTCTTTACAGTTAACAGTTTTTTTTTTACAAAATAACCAAGGAACCAAATACCTATGAATAAAATTTTATGTGAAAGTGGTTACCCATAACATAAATATGTGACCTCTGCATTTAAGTTGTCTTTTGTGAGGGATAGGTTAAATGAACATGAACACCTGGAGCAGTGGGCAACAAACTGCAGTGCCCAGGGAACAATTGGGGATTAGGTGCTCAAGGGCACTTCAGTTGCTACCTGCTGGCGCTGTAATCGAACCAGCAACTTACTGACAAGCCGACTCCATAACCAGTAGACCACAACTGCCCCACGAGTTATCTATATATTTGAGGCAGAGACTGGCATGCAAATCCCACTCAACAATTCCTGATGTTTCATATAAAAAGCAATGCAATCCATTTTCTCAGACACAATGTCTTTTGCCATCCTTCAGGGAATGGAGGTTACCATGCAATCAAAAGTGTACATGTATTTATTACAGTGGCTAAATTTGACCACCAACAGGATTATTATTGACTCCTTGCCCTTTCCCCTTAACAGCGGAATCCATAGATGGCAGCTTGCAGGGATGTTGTTGCCTGCACCGCCTGCTCTGCACATCTCCGTAATATTGTCTCTATTTTAATACAATTCCAATCATGCCATTTACCTGGGATTGACCACACCCCAAACACACAAATGTGTGTGTTTACACTTAGCTACATAAACCTCACTCATATGCAGACACATTCCTCTTGTCCTGGCTGTCATTTCTGAGCGTTTACTTACCGTGTTGGACTACTTATTACCTTGGGTTCTTTATTGGATTTTAGGATTATTTACTGTGTGCTCTGACCTTGGACTGTCTACCAAATTGTATTATTGCATGCAGTCTGCCCTGACCCTTGTCTGTTTTTGTGTTTACCCTGCCTCTGTTGTCACTGTTTGCCTGTATTGAATCCTGCCTGTTTTGTACTTTAAAATAAATGCTGCAAATGGATCCCAATGCCTTTGAGTCCTTGTTACAATATCAAACCTACAACACATGCTTTCTATATCAAATGCCTCATTAGGTGGCTGCCCTGCAAACTCCAGCAGCAGTCCTTACAAAAATTAATAAGTATGACCACTTTAGCCCCGTTCTGTCAACACTGCAATGACTGCCTATCACATATTGTATAAACTTTAAATTAGCCCTAAATGGCTTACTTGAGCGAGCTCCTCTTTCATTACAGTCCTTCTCATTCACTGTGATCAGAAAATTCTGACCAGTTGATAATATCCAGAATTTTAAAATCAAGCATGGAAGGTGAATCTTTCTCATATTTGGTGCCCAAACTCTGGACTCTATGGATTTATAAATCAAATCCCAAAAGGGATTTTTAGGCTGCTTTAAGAAATGGTAAACCAAAACCAGGGACACTTCTTCCAAGATAAAGGTACTGGCCCCACACTAAGTCTATTTGTCTTTCATTTCTCCAGGTCCTGTAGTCAGCAGAAACTAGACTTTAACCAGACCAGATGGTGTGGAGATGGGATGACCCCTAAGACAGACTGACCCAGTTTGACTTGACACTACTCTCATTTGTGGGTCATTTGTGGGTCTGCTTACCTACCTCCATCCAAGTTTAGATTATATATTTTTGTTTACTTTCACAGCAGTGTTATAGCTGAATGTAAAATTATGCTTTTGTTGTCATCTTTGATTGTAACATTCCTCAATGCCAGACATTTGCCACAAAAACAGTTACAATTACACAAAAACAATTTTTTTATATAAAAAAATTATATAAAATTAATATATAACTACAAATCAGTATTATCAGCTTTTAGTTTTAATCAAAGAAAGTTATGAATTGTAGATTCCTCATGCTAGAGGAGAACTGGCTGTTTTGAGTGGGAATGGTTTCCTCCAAGGTTTTTCTACATCAATAATACATCATTGGAGTTTTGGTTATGTGCGACTAACATGCTTACTGAGAGACTGCTGACATTTAACTAAGCTTAAGAACTTAAGTGCTTAATATTGCTTCTATCATAATGATAAACAATAAAGTGACTTTTTTGCTGTTTTGTTTTGTGTAATACTGAAAGTTACTGTTTTTTGTTATACAAAACCTGTAAAGGGTTTGACCCTAACCCTGTTAGGGTTGAAGTTAGAAGTGATGGTTAATTAGCAGCAGCTGAGAAAACCAAAGAAGGCCAAGATAAAGAAGATTGCATTGATAGCACAAGCACTGTCAACAGCGATAACCAAGATCAAGGGTGAAAATGCAGCTGGTATGTTAATAGTAGTAGGATTCCTGGTATCTGCATGAGTGGGTAGTTACTTTGAATGTCTTTGATGAGGAGACAGGTTTGTGAGTTCTTAATTGCAGGGGAATGTTTGCCAAAAGATTAATTTATGGAAAAATTGAATGTAGTTTAAATAGCTTTTGAACACTGTTGAGATATGTATGAGGTGATCATTAGCAGAGAACAATCTGTAAACGGCAGAAGGCTGTGATGATGGGATAGAGTTTGAACAGGGCTGAGGCAATTTAGGAATGAGTAGAGTCTTTGAGGATCGTAATAGCCCTAGCTTTGCATCAGTTTAGAATGTTTTCAAGGTCCTAGGGGAAACTCTGAATTTCTTAGTAGTCTCAGATGGTACAGTCTTTGTCTGGCTTTTTTGATTACCATATGTATATCATTGGACCATATTACATCCTTAGACATGTTTGTATTTCACTCTCTCGATTTCAGACAGGTAGCTTGGCACCATGACGCAGGCTGCATAAAGTGTTAAAAATACTAAAAATGTGTGCAACATTTAGTGCAAACAACAACAAAACAATAGTACATAACTCTATATACATGTGCTTACAATGAAAGTGCTTGAAAACTTCCATGAACAGTTAGGTGAGTGCCACAGGAGGGCATGTTGTTTTTGGCAGGGGAATGATGAAAGATTTTTTTGAAGCAGGTAGGGACAATTGACAGATCAATGAACTCATTGAAGATTGACGTACACAAACCAGCCAGCTGATGAACACATCCAGGAATGTCATCTGGCTTTCCTTGATGTTCACCCTCTTCAGAGCTTTACAGACCTTGTAAACCAAAAAAAAAACAAAACCTTGTAAACCAAAAAAAAATAGTTTTTTTTTGACAGAGCGTTTATTTCCAAAAGTGCAGAGGGTCCGGAGGCCCTGCCACATGCATCTGGAGTTATTCAGTTGGAGGTGAGACTCTGATTGCTTTAATGCTACTCCACTCGGTAGCATGTGCAACAAAGTTATACTAACAGTTATACTAACACTGTTATACTAACTGTGGATAGTGTAACACTGTGACAGTGATTCAGCAGTACTGTTCTCCTGATCTTGACTCACTTTTCATTAACACTTTTCATAAGCTTCTGTGAAGATAGCTGCATCCCATCATACACCATGGTGAGTTAAAACAATGACAAACCCTAATTCACAGCCAGACAGTTAAGGCTAGTGGTAAGAGATGGTAAACAACAATACTCTGAGAAAATTCAACAACAAATCTCAAACAATGACTCTGCTTCTGTCTGGAAAGGACTGTAAACCTAGATAACTTTAAGACCTCCACCATGCCATGTGACAGTCTGCTTCAAGACCTCCACCATTATCCAATTCTCCTGAAAACCCTGGATCACAGGTCTAAAAGACTACAGACCTGTTGCTCTAACATCTGTAGTTATGAAGCCCTTCACCTTGTGCTGTCCCACCTCAGATCCATCACAGACCCTCTCATGGACCCCCTGCAGTTTGCCTACAGGGCCAACAGGTCTGTAGATAATGCAGTAAACATGGTCCTCCACTTTATCCTTCAGCACCTGAACTCCTCAGGAACCTCTGTGTAACAGAGACTCATTAGTTTTGGAATCCATGTGCATTTTATTTACGTTAGACAGAATCAAACAGGCTTGGGTCATACACAGCAAACAACAACAATAAAGGCAGAGCAAATCGTAATCGAATAACAGGCAGAAGATCGGGGCAGGCAGTAAACCAAAACACATAGTCAATGAGGCAGGCAGAGTCACAAGGGCAAGCAGCAAACAAATGATTACCAGAAGGGTAATAACGGGTAATCCAACACAGAGTAAATGTTCGGAAAAGTTGCATCACAGACTAGACTTCACAACAAGTCTTTGTTTGAGGTGAGTATAAATACATGACGGTGATTGGAAAGATGGCCGCCAGCTGTAGTGGGCATGGCCCAGGTAAGGAGCTGATAGGAAATGCTGCTGAGTGAGCTGAGTGTGCCTGATTGCATCTGTAGATGGATCATATACTTTCTGTCTGACAGGAAGCAGCATGTGAAAATGGGAAAATATGTTTCTGACCCCAAAACCATCAGAACTGGCTCCCCTCAAGGCTGTGTTCTTTCTCCTCTGCTCTTCTCTTTATACACCTGCACCTTCAGTTATGGGTCTGTTAAACTACCAAAGTTCGCGGATGACACCACCCTTATTGGGCTTTTCTCTGATGGGGATGAGTCTGCCTATAGGTGGGAGATGTACCATCTGGTGACCTGGTGCAATCAGCACAATCTGGAACTAAATCCTGCAAAAACAGTGAAATGGTAGTTGACTTTGGAAAGAACCCAGCCCCACCTGCCCCCAACTATCCTGTATAACTCCACAGTAGAAACTGTGGACTCTGTCAGCTTCCTGGGCACCATCATAACCCAGGACCACAGGTGAGAGCTCAACATCAGCTCCTTAATTAAAAAAGCACAGCAGAGGATAGTGCACTTCTACACTTCCATCATTGAGTCCATCCTTGCTACCTCAATCATCACCTGGTATGCTGCTGCCACTGCCAAGGACAAAGGCAGACTGCAATGTGTCATCTGCTCTGCTGAGAAGGTGATTGGATGCAACCTTCTATCCCTTCAGGACCTGTATACTTCCAGGACCCTGAAGCGGGCAGTTAAGATTGTTAAGACACCCTCGACACCCTCTTTGTAGCAGTCCCATCTGGCAGGAGACTGTGGTTGTGGTATATTTTTATTAAGCAGAAACAGAAAGAATTATGAATAATTACAGTGAATGTAACCATGCATGTTAACCAGTTACCATACTATTATAGTCACTATTGTCTGAGTAGGCCTAAAGGGGCCAACAGTTTCTTTAGGACACAAGGAATGCATGTGATGAGACATGTGACGCATGTGATTAGACCCCTGACTTCCATTTAGTTAAACAAAAGCCTATTTAGACCCTAACTTCCTTTTGAGTAAAACAGGCAGTACACTTTATGGACATGCATATGGATTGTGTGACACACTAGGATCTGACTATGTATATATATGAGGACAAAGCTTCGACTTGGGAGTTGCTCTGCAAACCAACTTGGCTTTATTATAATGTCTGATAATAAAGTCTATCCTTTGGCATCAAAACCTGGAGACTTTGAGTGATTCTTCTGAGATCTGGCAGAAGCCACCACACCACACAAAACAGCTTCTTTCCATCAGCAACAGCCCTTGTCAAAACACCCAGGACCCATCAAGACTTCTTACACCCAAAGACATTACACTACATTATTAATAAATAAAAAACAACCTACAAAATGTTAATAAGTTTATGTTTAAAATGTTTATTTTGTATTTTGATATTTCTAGTTCCCCATAGTTACTATTCTATAATTTATTGCTTGTTGTTTTTGGGCTTAAAGCACCAATCTACCAAAACAAATTCCTTGCGCATGTAAACATACAGCACATACAATTTTTGCTCTTATTACCCAGGCAGTAGAACAAGATAATAACACAAATTCATTTCAACACACTTGCCATTTGGATATTTTATGGTAGAAAGCGCAACTAAAGTGCTGTGACACAAACCTGCTGTGAAAGTGCTGTGATACTTTCCAGACATATAGAGACTGCCGCAAGTCTTTTTCAGAAGCTATAGAGTGATTGCCCACCAAACAGATTTCATATCACGTCACATCATATTATTGTATGCACAATAAACGTGATTCTGATTGTACTGTCATGATTTCTGGTTGGAGAAGGTTTTTATTGTGATGATGGGTGTTTCTTGCTCAAAAATATACAAAAAGCTCACGTTTATATCTATGACTCAGTGTTGTCAACAGAGCTAGACCAGAACATCTCACAGTCCACATTATTGAGCGAGTCCTGTAGCGCAGCCTACATTTTGGACGAGTGGACCAGAATGAGCGGACCAGTGTTTTACCCCCAGCCTCTCAGAAGCTTCCCATACAACCGTTTGTCTATTTTCCAGTATAAAGAAAATGGTGGTGATGTCTGATTTTCCAAAAGGCAGTAGCAAGTTGGCTTTGTAACCATTTCTGAATATGGAGGTAGCAACAGCACTGTCACTGTCTCACTGGAGAGGAATCACTTTTTGAACTAAGACATTGAGATAATTTGACTTTATGCTGTCCTCACTATACTAATTTCATTACAGTTGACATGTCCATCTGACACCGTATTTTTTTCTAACATGCAAAAGACCACCTTTTCTAAACTTGCCCATCAGCACATTCAGTTGCACTGAGTAATATACCATATACTCTGATTAACAAAAATAAATTGAAAAATAAAGATAGTTCCTTTTCATAGAATGGTGAGGGAGAAGGGAGAAACCAGGAGAATCAATGGACATACACCTCAGCAAAAAGTAAACAGACTAGTAAACACAGGTAAGGAATACAGGTTAGTATATATCTTGGAATCAGCATAAAATACCAGAAGGACTCCGCAACATCTTGACGAGACCGGACAGTGAGTGACTGAGGTGTGCGTATAGGAATGGTGGTTAATGACTGGTGAAATGAGGAACAAGTGCGGGTGATTCGAATTCTGGTGAGAAGCAACGTTGTGATAGGTTGTGGAGAAAGCCTAATGAAAGGCAGCAGGTAATGGCGATCAGAACTCTAGTTACTTGGTTTGTTGCAGGTTGGTTTGTGACATAGAGAGGCTCTTGCTTGGCCTTGCTGTTAGTGTAAGTTCTTATTTGATGACAGTCTTTTGACAGTCCAGTTGTCTGGAAAGCAAAAAATTATTTTTTATTGTCATCCACTAGTCTTTCTTTATCTTGCTTTACAGTTTGCAGTTGTTCAACTAGTACCTGAACCTTTGGCTCTTCTGCTTTATTTCACGTTGCAATCTGTCAGTCTCACACTTCTTAAGGTTTGATTACAATCACAGACCACCCATCCCTCCTGCTGTTTGTCCTTGCTCTGAGAAATGCTTCTGTAAGCCCTTTTGATGTCATCCAGGTCCCAATGTCCATTCTCAGGGTTTTTAATGCCATACTTAGCCATGGCAGTATAGGAAATCTTCAACTCTCAAGTTGAAGAAGCAGAACAATGTGTTAATAGTGCTTATTTAAATGCAAACATAACTGTGAGACTGGTAACAAGAGATCCACAGATCAGATTTTAAAAGAACATTTTGAGCAATTAATTATTCTACACCATTTAATTTTTACAGATAGGAAAACAAATAATTTACATAAGGAAGGTGCATTTACAGGCTGGATAGTGTGGCAACCAGATTGGTGGCAAGTTCTGGGAACTAATTAGTGACAAGCATGGAATTGATCCTACTGGCAGTTTGCCATGCTGTCAGTGACCTTTAGCTGGACAGAATTAATGTTTACTACAATGAAGCCACAGGTGGGAAATTTGTTCTACGTGCTATGCTGGTGGATTTGGAGCCTGGTACAATAGACACTGTGTACTTGGCCAGAGTGGTGCTGGAAATTGGGCTAAGGGCCACTATTCTGAAGGAGCTATGGTTGTGGTCACAGTTTCGGATGTGATTCGCAAAGAGGCTTGCGACCCATGTCACGGTCAATACCTTACAGTTGCTGCAGTGTTCTGTGGCTGCATGTCCATGAAGGAAGTTGACTACTAGCCAGCAGCTACTTTGTTGAGTGAATCCCCAACAATATCAAGACCGCAGTCTGTGATTTGTGGCCTCACACTACATCAACAACAAATGGTGCAACCCAGGGCATGTTACTGTTAAAGAGACTATATGCTGTAAGGACGTGGAGTTACTAGCAGTTAGTATTCGACTGTATTACATGTCAAGGGAGTTCTCGCATGCCATTGTATGTGTTTATGTTCCACTGTATAGGCTAACAGACACTCTGTGTGACGTTATCCACTCTTGAGTTGGCGAGGCTGCGAACCCAACACACGGATGATTTTTTTTGTAATTTCTGGTGACTTCAATCATGTAACACTGGATTCCACCCTCTTAGACATTTATCAGTTTGTCAGACACTTGACCTCATATATGCTAACGTGAGGGGCCCATACAGCACCCATCCCCCCCGTAGGGGTTAGGTTAACAAAATGTGTGGAAGCACAGACAAACTTGGGCAGATGCCTTGTTTTTTAAACACTCAGTTACAGAATGCATTAACATCACATGAAATGCTTATTGGTCGACCAATGCCTTTGTCATATAGCAGAGGACTGTACAAAGGGTCTCCATGGGCATAATTATGAGAAAACTAAGACCTATTGTGCCAGGTGATGTAGTGTATCTAAAGGTCTTCAGGAGAAAGTGGAGTGATCCAAGACGAGAGAGGCCATACAAAGTAGTGAGAGCAACTCCCACAGCAATCCAAGTGGAAAGACATCTATAGGGAACATGGGTGTTGTAGTTTGTGACATTGAAAAGGACAACAACAAGGAAAATAGACTTGACTTTGTATGAAAAACAACCCAAAATAATATATGGTACTGATAGATGTTTTGATCCTATTACTGACATAATTTATAATTCATAATCAAGTATTTTTCATCATTTTATGAATTATCATTTATTCATTTATTATTTTATCATTTATCATTTATTATTTTATTGTCATGGGGTGAAGAATCACACGACAAGGAATTCAATATAAATGGCCCACAGGGTGGATTTATTTACACTGAAAAATTCAGTGCAGAGTGGATTTGGTCTTCAGCCGGCGTGGGGTGTGTGGATAGTGAGGGTTGATTGCTCAATTGCTGCCTCTGTGAGAGAGAGAGAAACACATTACTTTCGGCGGGAGCTTTGTGGAGATCATTCTCCCCAACCTCAGCATCTTCCAGGTTTAAGTCTCCCTGTCTTGATGAGCTCCAGGCGTGAGCAGGTATATTTCCAGGGTGACGCTGATTCACTATCGGGACGCTCGTCACAATATTATATTTTTATTCATTTTTTATTTATATTCTTTATTTCTAATTACTTTTCTTGCTTATGCTTTTTCATTACTGATTAGTCTCATGATTGTGGGGCTTCATAAATTGTTTGCTCTGTATAAACTTTGATAAGAGGGGATGTTTATGGAAACCCAATGTTTTATGGAATGTTGTCATAAACCAGTTTGATATATCATTGTGAGCTGAAATGTGATCTTCAGATGAAGTGTGAACATTAAGACATACGCAACTAAAACAATAAACTCTGTTCTCATACCATCATCACTTTGTCTCCTGCTTCTGCTCTTGTCTTTGTCTGTCAGCTTTTTGAATGATAGAAGACTGTTTAACACTCATTTTGGGTATTTTTAGATATCAGACAAGACTTGCTGTAAACAGGGTTTGGGTATTGACAGCTCTGGTGACAAGTTGTTCTGTTACCGGAGGAACTTATATTTCTGGAGGGATCTGGCATCCAGGGCTGGATTCAAATTATTGTCTTGCCGTGGGGACTTTGATCTAACATTTTGACATAGTCGGCAGGATGGAATAACACCAGCTGTTTAAGCCCAGACCACTGGGCTTTTGACTCCAAACCACAAGTGAGTTCTTCTGCCCCCTGCCCATCTTGGTTTTGTATTTGACAGGAGAGTTTTTCCAGTCTCATGAGGTCCCATCCAGTGTGCCAGAAATTTCTTTGACAGACAATGGGGAGCTGTCTGAAGTGGATTGGCAAAGCTGTAGTACCAAATCTTGTCACTGAAGTCCAGTTCCTCTTGTGATGACTTCTGGACTTCTGGACACATCTTATGAAGCTGTTGTTGGGCAAAAGCAAAGGTTGTTTTAAGATGCTGGTAAAGTTCATTGAGGTGCTGATGTGTGGTGTAGACAGTAACAAGGTTGGAGTCTCCTGGTTGGAGTGCCCTGCCACCTAGTCATTAATTCAAAGGGGGACACATGAGTAGATTCATTTGGAGTCCCTCTGATGGCCATAAGCATGAGGGGTAATTTCACATCCCAGTCCTTTTGGTTTGCAGATACTTCTACATACTACATACTTCTTCAGCATATTGACCACTGTTTGGTTGGTTCACTCCACTTGGCCAGAAGAGATTGGATGATGACTTATGTCGGGTTGGGCATGTACACCCAGAGTTTCCACATGTCCTGCATGATCTCAGCTGTGAAGTGGGTGCCCCCCCAATCTGAGTTGACTCTCAGCGGCTGTCCGAACCTGGTGAAGTTGTGGTTCATGAGGAGATATTCTGTGGTCTGGGCAGTCGTTGGGTGCTGTGAGGCACTCTACCCAATTTGTGAATTGGCAGATGACAGTGAGAAAGTATTTGTTATATCTGCATGTCCGACTGGGGCTCTGTGGTTTTGGTTTGCCAGTTGGAACTGGCAACAAACTAGACACCCTCTGACATATTCTGCTACATCCTGTTGCATCCTGGGTCAGTAAGCCACCTGTTTTAGTGTTTCCTATGTGGCTCTTATACCATGCTGTCCAGCATATGCTGCGTCATGGGCATACATCAGAAGGACCCCCCATGGCACTGAGGGACCACAAGCTTTGGCGTAATGAGGTCATCAGGGACATACCAGGGGATGTTGTGTTGGATGCGTATTAGGTGCTTGATGTTGTAGAGCAGTCTATGGACCAGGGCATCAGAGAGGTTGTGATGGGGTAGGTGGAGGTGTCTGAGAGGTGGTGCAACATAGTTGTGGTGGTGTCAGAGGCTAGTAAGGCAGCTATGTCATTGTTGGAGATTTGTGGAGCCAGCACAAGTGGCTGTGTGGTAGGTGCAGTAGAAGATGCTCAGCACATGCATGTTAGCACAGCTACAGACAGAGCTTGTTGGGTTCTCTGGTGGAAACCATAGGTCACCATGTAGTGCACCTGCTTTGCAGAGGGCATCAGTTTTATTGTTAAGGTCATTGTCTTGGCTTGGTTGTTTTAAATGCCATTTTAACTTTTTTCCAGTAGATCGTATTATGTTTAATGGTGATGGCATCAAAGGCTTAGAATAGGTGCTGATGCTTAACAGTTTTTTGTTTGATGTCTTGTACCCGTTCTGTTTCCAACCAGAGATGTGGCATGTGAAGCTTAGTCTGGCATAGTTTGAGTCCGCGCAGGAGTTTTGATGTTATGGACCGCTGCAATGTGGAGGGTGATGAGAATAGCTGCCACTTCCGCATATTGAATGAATGAGGGCCCAATCTGAAGTGTTGTGATGGGCATGGTTTGTTATTTACCCATAGAACACCTGCTCCTGCCATTAAAGTACCCCATGGTTGTAGGAGAATCTATCACGGTACGCTGTTGGCATGCCCTAGCACACATTATCTTCAAAGTACCTGTGGGAGGTGGGCTGTTGTATGTGCAGTGTTTCTGTCTCTAACACTGTGGTTTGTTTCTCATCCGAGCAGCCTTGACATGGGGCCATTCCATTGCCCAGTACAGATTTGTGGTCCTGTGCATATCATGCCTCAACTATATCAATGCCATCATGGAACTCTTTTGTTGGGTCAGGGTAGGCCAGACATTCTGCTGAGCATAGATGATGTTTGAGCTTGCTCATGGCGTCGTCTTGGGTGCATCCTTTTTTAGAAAGGAGTCCAAGGACCATGCAATATCAAAGTATTTCTTGATTAAGTGACATGAGTAGTTGCACATGCCTAGGAAGCTTCTCAGTTCTGAAATGTTGGTGGGTGTTTTATATATAGTATAGCCTAGATGCGGCTGGACTGAGGTTCAATGCCCTGTTAACAAGTAGGCCCACATAACTGAC
>JBAJNP010006079.1:0-26762 GCA_036877545.1 Yasuhikotakia modesta
TGCGGCTGTATCTTAACACATCAGAATAAAAAGTGAAGGGCGGTGCTGTAGCTTCTACTTACATCCCATTCACGGCAAACGCGGATCTTTCTGCTAGAGAAGAAGCTGTTCTTACGGCTGGAACGGTTTCCATCGTCTCGTGTCCCAGAACGGCGTTTGAACGGCGTGACTCTGTTTTCGGTGCATTGAGTGAATTGAACGCTTGCTGTGTTTCAGCTGCTCGTCTCGTTCATGTGGCTTTAATGTTGAAATGCGGTCGGCCGGGTGTTGGTGTGGCTTTACACAAAGTGCTCACTATTCTCCCATTAGAAGAGATTTCACAGTTTTACTGCTACTTCATGAGATGGGATTTTAAATGTCCTGATGCATTATTACAGGTGATGTTGTTTTTATGATACCAAACATTGATTACGATCATATGCTTTTATTTTGAGTAAAAACCTGGCATACAAAACCAAGAACTGCCACAGCGGTCATAGGATTTCTGTAATACTGTACGACCCAATGTATTCACGGGGGCCGACAGGTGAAGGAATTCTTACAGCAGAATTACACCTTTATGGTTTGATTTCTAGCCTGTACGTGTAGCTCTGAAGTGGTTTTTCTCCAGCAGATTTGACACAAGCAATAGCACCATCGTGTTTCGCTGACAGACTGAACCTACTGTACATCTTAAAGCACAACGTGTGATGCATGTCTCTCAGGTTTTAATATGCGTACATGTCAATATTTTACCATTAATCTTTCGGATGTTTTTTTCTGCTGCTGATAAATAACATAAATAAAACACAACTGCCAGTGAAAGACTTCGGCTCTTTGTACGAGATGCGGCTGTTGCTGTTTCTGACATGAACATGTTACAGCTCATGTAGATGAATATGTATCGACAATATTTAAGCAATAGCTTGATGATTAGAATGTATGATAACTAGATACGTGTGTATTGCCTAAATAATCTTAGATTCACTTTCGGTGGATTTCTTTACTGTATTTATTACTAATGACGATGCAAAAGTTCCATTAACCCAAATGTTTCTTTTTACAATATCTTGTCTATGACTCTTATGTGTGTTTTTGTTTTAAATAAAATGTTGAAAATGTTTAAAGGCTGCATTGAGTTTCTTTATCTGACTAACACATTTAACAAAAAAGGCAAATATAAATAATAAAATAATAAATCGTAGGAAATAATAGTAATAGAGGAAATGAAACGACTGTCATACACCGCAGGAGAGAAAACGCAAACATGAAGAGATCTAGATTTATTGAGATTTCTTTTAAAAAAGTACAAATAAGTGTTGAACAAACTGAACTGTGACTTTTAAAAGCTGTGTTGTCCTGCTCAATCAATATTTGGGATACAGCACTCTCTGGATCTGTCCATCTGCTCTGTTTTTGTCCAACCACTTTCCACAAACAAAGATTGTTGTCACCCAGTTGGCAGTGTTTGTGACCTCCACGCATTCCAGAAACCAGCCAGGAGACGTGCTGCTGTTGTCGTGTTCCACCCTGACCCGCAGAAGTTCACCCAGATCCAGCATCTCCAGCAGGAAGCGGTCTGTGCGTCCTCGCTCAAACAGGTTTCTGAACTTCTGTTTCAGGGCTCGTTTCCCGGAGTCTCCGTTGACGCCGTAAATGGTGATGAAGACGTTGGCGTCGGTTGCCGCGCCCTTGACGTCTCCAGTGATGACGATAATCTCGTATTTCACAGGAACCAAACTGCGGACTTTACTAGCAAAACTCTCCACAGATTTGGTGCACTCAAAAGTCATGAATTCATCTTTCTTTGCTGCCAGTGGTATGCGGGCGTCACAGGTGAAGTAATATCTGTGGAGGAAACGCAGTGAGAGTGATAAAGTGTTCTACACTTGAGTCACACAGGCACAGAGTGAGACTCACTTGTTTCCCAGCTCTTTGTCTGTTATAAGCACTTCCTGCACGTGCCAGAAGGAGACACTCTTCACTTTTTTCTCTTTTGCTATGTGACCCAAACAAATGCCGACAACATCCCCCAGAGCTTTAGAGGAAAACTCAAAGGTGTCTGTGGCCCCACTGAAACACACAGGCACTGGATGTGAAAGGCTCTATGCTAACAAATATAAAACAAGACTACATTTCTGATTTAACCACTGCACACAACAGTGCACGTGCTGTAATATCAGATATATATATCTGGGACACATTAGCATATACAAATATGATTTTTGACCACCGATGTTTTACAGGGAAGGTGGTAAAGATGTGAAAGTGTCACGGCATGTACCGTAAAAACCTCTTCTTTTTGGAGGAGTTTTCCAGCATGAATTCTTTCGAACGCCCTTTTTTCCCCTCTAGAACGATCCAGGCATTTTCTTTGGTTTCTGCGTCATCAGAACTGGCTGTAGTAATTTCAATTTCATATTCTGAAAGCATTACAGCAAAACACGATTTTCAGAATTTAAAAGGACAAAAGCAAAAGCATCTGATAGGCTGTAAAACATGAAGACTCTTCATACTGATCTTGTCACTGAGATCCAGAACATCATTATTGGCACATGCCAGCTCTCTCATGATCTGACCATCGTCCTCGTTTCTTGCCAGCCATCGGTCACACGGGAAGCGAAACGTTTCATTCAGGAGTTCATCCTTTACCTCAATGCCCTCCAGGTGCCACCCGGGAGCAGGACCTGCCAAGCAAAAGTTCAGAGCACAGAAACATCAAAGCCAACAATATTTTAACGTGTACCAGTCTCTGATATAAAACAGTAAGTTCCAGTGCTTGAAAACAAAAAACATTTTCTTGGGGCTTATTGCTTTGCCACCATACCATAAAGTGTGCACAAATGTGTAAGTTAAGAACATACAATCCAGTCTGCAACACAAAGGAATGGGACACAATTTTACCAAACTGCAGATATAACTTGAGATGCGTTTCAGCACACAAACACTCTGCAGAACATTTACTAAAGCAATGAATTCAGAAACTGTCCTTCACCTTTGTTGTCGTGCCACACTCTGACTTTCGACAGCTCTCCCAGACTGAGCACGTCTAAGAAGCGGAAAATATCCGCCTGTTTGCGCTCAAACTTGTTTCTGTTGTTGCTCTCCTTCAGTACCAGAGTTCCTGTGTCACCGTTCTCCCCAAACACTATCAGAAACACATTAGCATCTGTGCCAGCACCTGCAGGAAACACATGACCATCACAGATGGAAAAAAACTCTAAATTAAGTCTCGACATAAACATATCAGACGTAGCTGTGGTTTTAGGAGACCTGTGACGCTCTACAGAACTCTTGGTTGTCATTCATATTTGACCTACCAGCAACGTCACTGGTTTTAACCTGAATGATGTAAGTGGTCTTCTCCACCATCTCCTCATCATCCACCACAGCAGGAAGCTCGCAGACTTTGGTCCTCTTTGGTCCTTTGGTTTTGGAGAGCCAGTCTTCATTAGTGAACACATACACCTCTTCTGTCTTCAGGTTCTTCAAGATCATCTGGGTCAAGTGACATCAACAACCAACCCAGAGAATCTTTATAGTCTTAATTACTTCTCCCAGTTTAGTGTGACTGCTAAGCTGATAAAGTTCTGCTGAGGTAAACTGATTTAAACCCCAGACAGGATCTGAGAAGTTGAAGTTGCTTCCACAGATCCACACACTCACCTTGTCAAGAAACCAATCAGGGCGACTTCCTGTTCCATCTATGCGAACCCGCAGTTTCTTTAGAGGGGCAATGTCATCGATCTCCAGATTAAATGTGTCCTCTTGTCCCCGTTCAAACCTGTAACAAACAAAGACACGGTAGCAGCACTGAGAATTTAACAACTGTCAGTGACACTCTCGTAATTTAATTGCTTAATTCATTTTAATTTCTAAATTTAAATTATAATTCCGCATCACGTTTGCTTCCGTTTAACCCCACAGGTACCCGTCAATGACCCTGTTAGGGCTCAACACAATAATAATTCTGCTACCACTCGTAGCAAGATCATTGATGAAACTAAAAGCAAACAAACAGTCCAAAATACTGGTACCTGTCCTCATGTTTAGAAAGCAGCATTTCCTCTGTGCTCCCATTGGCTCCAGACACAGTTATATAGATGTTGGTGTCTGTCCCAGCATTCTGTGTGTCGCCTGTAACAACTGTCACTTCATAAACCACCTGAAAAAAAAACCAAATGAGATAAAAAGATTCTGTACACGACCCGCACTGAGGGCCACCAGATGACAGTTCAGTACATGTGAGCGTTTGGACCTTTCGAGTAATACTAATGGTTGTGGCGTCCAGTATGTTGAAGACTCGCGCCGTGAGACCATCTCCTCTGTCTTTGGCAAGCCAGAATTTGCACAGGAAGTTGTACTGAATGCCTTTGGTGGGAACAGCCACAGAAAGTTCATCAACAAGCCAACAGCTCTCTGGAGTCGCTCCATTATGGCCCAACTGAGAAAGTATAACATCTTCAAGTTACTGGTGAGGAACATACTGCTAACTGGTGCAGATAACGCTATTAAATGACAAATAATAAATAACACTTATTGTACCAGGCAAACAGACTTTTTTAGTGAATAAGCAAAGTGGATATTGAACTGGAACAGAAAGCGTGTTTACAGCAGAAAGGTGGAGAATGACACACACTAACAGAGATTTGCTGTAGGAGAAGAGTCTCACCTCCACCCTTTTAATTTCCCCCACGTCTAACCCATAACACTGGAAGTGCTCCATCCCTCCCGCAGCGAAACATCTCTTCCCCTCGGGCAGATCCAGCCAGAGTCGCTCCGTCTCCAGGTCGCTGGGACCCATGATGATGACATAGACGCGGCTGGAAGTGCTGGCGTCCCGGTCGTCTCCTGTGGACACTGTGAAGTGGTACGGGATCACTGCAGACACACCACCAGACAAAACATGACTGATGACGTCCGCAGGTCATGACATAGGCGTCAGAGTGAAATATGAACGTACTCGGACCCTCTTCCAGAACGATGACCTTCTTCTTCTTCTTCTTCTTTTTGTTCATGTTTCCATCCAGACTTGCTTTCGAGTTCTGTGTGTTCTTCACATTACACGGGTTCCTTTCACCCTCATATCCCTGATTTAATACAGCAGAAACATGATGAAAACTTATTTACTCAATAAATGGTTATTCAAACTTTGATATTTCAAAGCAAAACCAAACCAGAGTGTTTTTAAGAAGAAAGATGTCTAAATTGTGTCCTAGGGCATCGTGAGGACGAGGAGAAATACTACAGTCTGACTCCAGAGAAAGCACACGTCATGTCGTCTACAGCTTTGATATTTTATGCCTTCATGAGGCCCCTGTGCCCTTCACAGAGTTTCTGTCTAAATGGTTGCATTAATGTAAAAGACAAATTTACACATTTATATCAAATTATTTTTTATATTTCACAAAAAAAACAACAACAAAAGAGAAGAGGTTTGAAACAATGTGAGGGGGAGTAAATTAAGACTTTATCTGACATACAGTAACAAGAACATCAAATGCACTGCCAGTTAAATAGAAGACACCACCATAGTAAGACACCAGTCTATTACCTTGACAAAGAAGGTTCTTTCGATCCGCTTGTCCTCCTTACTTCTGGCAAGCCATCGCTCACACAAGAACATATAAACTTCTTCCGTCTCCACATCCACCACCTCCACCTGGTCCAGGTACCAGTCTGCTCCAGCCAATGAATCATCATGTCGAATTTTGATTTTAAAAACCTGACCGAGATCTACGGCCTCAATGCTGAACTTATCAACCTAATCACAAACACTGAGTCACTCACTCGCCCTCTGGGTTCTACGGTGGCCATATCTGACAGCAATGTGACTCAAGTATCTTTAAAGCAAACAAATGTTAGATGATAAATGATGATAGTTTACCGCGCCTCTCTCAAACTTGTTCTTATTGGTCTCAGATTTGCTGAGTTTCCGTTCTCCAGTGTCTCCCAGGTCTCCATAGATGGTCAAAAACACATTAGCATCGGTTCCTGCCCCGTACATGTCGCCTGTCCTTACAGAAACTTTATATGTGTGCGCTGAAGAGAGAGAGCCACAGTTACCAGGAGAGCGGCGGGTCTCACACATATACCACACACACACACACACACACACACATCACATCATTTCACACAACCACATTACAATAACACGCAACAACAACACGCATACACCACAACAAAAAAACCCACACATTCCCGACACAATGACACACCACTAACATCACTAATACAAACTGACTAATTTGACTAACAGATAAACTATTAGCCATTGTCAGTTACTGTGACACCCCATACAAAAAAATCCAAGCTTATACCAAACAACCAAATGTTGCCACAAACATGTTTATGAAAAAGGATAATTACAGTAGCCCCACGTTAATGTTGTCCATGAAAATAAACAGTCCGATTCGCGTTAATCGATGATTACATTTGTTGCTCAGTTACACTGACAGTCACTTGAGAGATAAGAGCGTCCGTGTCACATGATCTCACTCACTCTCCAGAGCATCCTCCACCTCTATCTCACTGAGCTTCAGCGTTCCATCCCTCTGGAGCTTCTCGGTGATGATGTCAGAGGGTACGAGTTCTCTCACCGTCTCACCATCATCCTCAGATTTTGCCAGCCAGCGTTCACAGGGAAAGATGGTGGTTTCTGAGCCCTTATGTGAATGAATGATTTTAGGAAAATCACGGTACATATATTTTTTAATATTGTTTGAATGATCTTATGTTCTTGAGCTTGATCACCTTTCCTTTTCTTAAAAGTCGTCTTATCTCCACCCTGTCCAGATGCCAGCCGGGGTTCGTGCCTTTGTTATCATGTCCGATTCGAATTTTCTCCAGGAGATCTCCTACGTCTTCCAGCTATGCAGAAACAACAGAGCACACCAGTCAGAAGCGAGACCTCAGAGACATCTTTGTGAAGCTTCTTCTGCACTCCACTTACCTCCACTATGAACATGTTTTCCGCTCCTCGTTCAAAGTACAAGCGCCGTTCTCTCTTGTTAACGCAGAGGTACTTCTGCTGAGTGCACAGGCCCTTCTGTCCATACAGGACTATGAAAACATCAGCGTCTGTTCCTGCAGCAAACTCGTCGCTCGTGAATGTGGTGATTTCATACGGAACAACTGAATGACAGAAGACAAAGAAACAACATTTTTGCAGCTTATTTAAAGCTGCAGTCCATAACGTTTGTCTCTACTGCTATCTTGGTTTAGAAATAAAACTGCAAGTTACTTTTTTCTTAATGTAGATGAGCTGTTCTGTAAATTCTGTAAGACAAGCTACAAGCGCTCCATGCTCCAGCCACACAAACAATATGCTAGCCGAATCTTTCTGTTTACAAACGTGACACATAACCACATTTTTGTTATAATCAGACCGCCATCAGACTGGTATGGACTTGCTCAGTAACTGATTTAAGAAAAGTTACAGATTGCAGCTTTAAGTCAGAGACACTCAGTGTGCGACTTCCACCTCTTACAGGGGGTGTACAGTTCAGTCTGCAGGTCTGCAGGATACAGGTCCCGAACTACTGCTCCATCATCTTCTCCACAGTCCAGCCAGCGGCCGCAGGGAAAGCGTAACCTTTGACCCTGTGAAGGGGCGTTGATCTCCACCCAGTCTAGAAACCAGCCGGCTGACCCTCCTGAACAAACACAGAATAAGTCTGGTGTCATACCTCATCATTGTGAGGTTCTCATGACAGCACAAAGACAATCTGTGCTAAATAACATTCTCTTTTCTCAGGGTCAGCAGGCGTTAAAGCATTTCACTGCATGTCATACTGTGACCAATAAAATTTGAATTTGAATCTATTGACATTTTGACAAACTTTGTCTACAATGTCTAGAACAAATGCCCATAAAAGGTCATACAGACGTTTAATCACATTCACGAATGTCACATTAACGGTCACCTGATGTGTCATGTCCAATTCTCAGTTTCTGAAGTTCTCCCAGATCAACGGCCTCCACTGTGAACTCATCAGTCATGCCCTTCTCAAACTTGTTTTTGTGGGACTTTGAGGCTTTGAGGTTGATTATTCCTGTGCAGAGCATGGATGCAGAACTCTGTTTCAGTGGATAGTGTGTTCTGTAGTCATTTATTTATTAGTGTCCTTACCCGTGTCATCGTTTTCTCCATAAAGAATAGCAAAGATGTTAGCATCTGTTCCTGCATGTTTTTTCTCTCCTGTCTTGATCTTCAGGGTGTATGTTGTTGACATCGCTACACAACAGAAGTGAGACCCAAATGAGATTATCAAGCAGTACACAGGCTGTGAATGTTCTCACACAGAGATGAGATGATGACAACCCAGACTTGATCTCAGATTTACCTTTTTGCTCCAAGCCCAGCGTGGCCCCTGATTCCTCCTCATCCTCATCCTTCCTCATAAACGCCTCATCCACAGGAACGAGCTCTCGCGCAATCTGACCATCATCTTCATCAACCGCTAACCAGCGATTACAGGGGAAATAATACCTACAGCATGACCCAACAATCCCTTACAGATCACTTGATGATTGATGAATGTCTACATACACAATTTTTATATATGCAACAAATCTATTTTGTTACATATACATATAACAAAGACATTACTGAGAAAAACTTGAATTTAGATACATGAGATATATGTTTACTGATACCACATGTATACACACACACACTTACGTTATGTCGTCTTTGGTGTCCACGATTTCCACCCGGTCCAGGTACCAGGCTGACTGATGGCTGTTGTCATGCCGAATTCTCAGTTTCTTTAGAGGACCCAGTTCTACTGCACTGATGGTGAAAATGTCCTCCTACATTTCATCAGCAGAGGATAGTTGTGACAGATAATGAGAAGACAATTTTTACATAATTGATAATAAGACAATTAATATAGCACAATTAATAACAACGTCAGGTTTCCAGCAAGACATAAAAACAGAAACACACCTATCAGGCAAACAAAAGTTTTAAAAACACAAAGTTATTAAGTCAGTTGTGTGTAAGATCTAATGAGCACTACACCCTGAGTTCATGTTTTGTCTATTAAAACAGGAAGTGTGTGTGTACTGGAAATACTAAATACTGTAAATGTGTTTATCTTCTGGAAGATATTTTTGGCAGCTTCTGGGAGTGACATACGCAGAGGACCTCAAAGCTGACAGATGTGGACGAACAGCAAAACCCAAAACAAACCCTGAACTGGATAGGTCTCTGTTCAAACAGACTGTGTGGGTTCAGAGCCGGCTGTGGAATGTGTGCTGAATAATTCATCAGCGCCCATTAACAGATGAGAAAGACGACACCACTATATCTACTGTGAATAACAGCAAGTCTGAGATCAGATTACCTCCGGTCTGAGAGATTTATACCTCAACAAACACAGACTCACCTGTCCACGCTCAAATTTGTTAAGATGGTTGGACTTCCTCAGGGGGCGTTCACCCGTGTCTCCGTTCTCACCGTAAATGTTAATAAAAACATTCGCGTCCGTTCCAGCGCCCATCATGTTTCCTGTGAACACGGTCACCTCATACGTGTTTTCTGAAACGTTAGGATTAAGGACAGAATTAACTGTGATCACGTGATCACCGTTAAAGATGCTGGTGAGATCGGCACCTTCCAGCTCCTCGCTGTCCTCTGGCAGAAGTTCTACCACCATCTCACCGTCCTCCTCATCAGAGGCCAGCCAGCGGTCGCAGGGGAACATGTACATCAACACCACCTCACGCATCTCCTCTTCACCACCCTCATCTTCATCTTCCTCTTTTTTCTTCTTCTTCTTTTTCTTTTTGTCTTCCTTCCTCTCTTTTGGCACCATGGCCATGATCAGACGCTTTATCTCCACATGGTCCAAGTACCAGCCAGAACCCACACCTGTGTCATCATTACTGATGCGGACCTTAAAAATCTTCCCCACGTCTTTTGCTTCAATCTGTTGCAGAGAGACCAGACATGTGTGTGTAATACTGTGATATGTGTGGTACTATGATGTGAAACAGTGGTGTGTGTGTGTGTGTGTGTGTGTGTGTGAGATACACTGAATGTGTGTGTAATACATTTACATTTATTCATTTGGAATTGAATTCAAGGTACACATGTACAGGACAAGGTGCACATCCCAGGTCCCCTGGGATCGAACCCACAACCTTTGTGGTGTTAACGCAATGCTCTACCAGCTGAGCTAACAGGAAGTGATATGTGTGGTACTACAACATGAAACAATGGTGTGTGAGATACATGGAATGTGTGTGTACAGTGTGTGATGAAGGTTAAATACTGACCTTAAAAATCTCTGTTGTGCCTCTTTCAAAGTTATTGGACCTGCTGCTCAGACTGAGAACTTCAGTCTTTCCTTGATCTCCATATATCTGGATAAAAACGTTGGCGTTTGTGCCCCCGGCCCACACGTCTCCCGTCACTACCAAAATCTCATAGTTTATCACTAGACAGAACAACACACAGGAGGAAATAAACACAGGCAGGAGTGGAAAAGCATTTGAAACATGAGCTTTACATCTGAAACATCTCAAATCTTTACATTGTTCCACATCCAGTATTTCACTCGGATAAATCTCCACTTCAGTTTTCCCATCGGCCTCGTCTCTGCACAGCCAGCGGTGACTGGGGAACATGTATTGTTTACCATGATTGGGCACCATGATCTGAATGCTGTCCAGGAACCAACCCGCACGCATCCCTTCATTAGTGTGACCAATCAGGAGACGGCTGATCTGCATTACATAAAAACAGCCAGCACATCAATTTGCTGTGAAGTGTCTGTCACATTGATGAAAACGATTGAGAAAATGCACACAGTTCACACCTGCCCAATATCAAACGTGTCAATGGTGAAAATATCAACCCTGCCAGTCTCAAAGTAATTGCGCAGGTTGTTGTCAGAGACGGCCAGCATCATTCGAGTGGTGTCTCCTTTCTCTCCGTACAACTTCACAAAGACTTTAGAGTCTGAACTTCCTCCGCTCACATTTCCTGTCTTAACAGCGATGTGATAGCTGACATCTGAAACAAACAGTCAACTCTGTCTTCTATCAACTGAAGAGGCAAATGGCTTTTTCCCTAAACTGTGATTATGTATGATTATATATGTACGATCACGTGAATTACTCATATAGTACTACACACTGTATAGTCTTTGTCCATCTGCAAATGGCACCAACTCACGGACAATCTGACCATCGTCTTCATTACGATCCAGCCATCTGTAAAGATGAAGAACAAAGTCACTCCAGCACAGCCTGCTCTGTGTGTTTGTGCTTTCAAAGGGACCGTTCTGCGTTCAGCAGACCTTAAACTACATGTACAGATTCCTTCTACTGAAAGGCTACAGGGCACAATGTTCTACGGTGGGTAAAAAAAAAAGCTTGTGTAAACATAAAGTCCTCTGTTTTTATAAACTGAGAACACAAGGTCAAATATTGTAACGCTCACATAGACCTTCACCTGCACTGAACCCAGAACAGTTAGTGGAGCACAGGACAGTCACCTGTTACATGGGAACTCTGCAGCCTGAGACTCTGCCTGGCCCTCCTCCCTGACCACAACTTTATCCAGAAACCAGCCGCAGCCACCCCCACGCCCATCGTGACCGATCCGCACCCTGCGCACCTGACCGATGGACACCGCCTCAATTATGAACTCATCAGCCTGTGGGAAAAAGAAAAGTTTCAGTCCAAGCCAACAGTAAGAGAAGATTTAGAAACATCTCACAGCCACACAAACTCTACTAACGTTGCCTTTCTCAAACTTGTTAACATTGTTCTTGCAGTTAACTAAGGTGCGGTCGCCTGTGTCCCCGTTGTCACCGATGAGGCAGAGAAAGACAGAGGCGTCTGTTCCGCTGCCGCTCACAGTCCCAGTGTAGATCGTCACCCGGTACTTTATGACTAGAAGATAAACAGTCAGCTCAGCTCAAATCACCCCAGAAGATCTCATGATTCATTTTTACAGTTGGTCACTTATTTGTCAGATGCCAAATCAAACTCAGTTACACTGTGAGGTTTATCCATCCGTCACAACAACAAAACTACATAAAGTGCTGTAAAAATGAGCAACACTACATTAAATACAGTTTTACCTGCAGCGAGGATATACGGTGTGTGTGCGTATGTATATACTGTACACTCATTTGCACAACAACTGCATGTTTTGTTTTAATTAACACGACTCTGATAAAAGAGTGTGGGTGAGCGTTTTTACCAAGCAGAGGTTCAGGGATGAGATCTCCTGTGGCAGAAAGTTCGCGCACAACCTCATTATCATCCTCATTCGTGTCCAGCCAGCGCTCACAAGGGAATTTATACGTTTCCTTTGTTAATGTTTTCATGATGGAAATCTTCAGAGACACAGATGATCATTCAGAAGATTCTCACATCTGCCGCTGAAATTCTCACCACAGTTTTCTCTTACCCGACTTAAATGCCAGCCAGCAAAGGGATTTCTCTTCTCATGCCAAATTCTTAGTTTCAGCAGTTTCCCAAGGTCTGGTAACTCAACCTGTCAGAAACAAGCGTGTGAGTGACCAAAGAGACAAATCAAAGCAGGTCTGACCGGAGGTTTGACTCGCAACGCTTTATTTACCATGAATTTGTCAAGCTGACCCTGTTCAAAGTTATCGGTTTTGTTGTCCAGTCTCATTTCATCAGACTTTCCATTTTCTCCATATATCTGCAGTAAGATTGAGGCATCGGTTCCGGCTCCAGGCAGATCAGACGTCCAGATCCAGAGGGACCACGGGTGTTCTGAAGAACATCACATCCGTTTAACAACACATACTGAAGGGACTCTTCTCACTCTCACCCCCAGTCTGATCAGGACTTACTCTTCTGTCTCTTCTGCCTCAGCGAGACCATTTCATACAGCTCCCTCTCGATTATCCCATCAGCCTCGTCTTCATCCAGCCACTTAGAGCAGGGAAACGTCTGTTCGATGCCGGTGAACGGACAGTAGACCACCACCTGCCACACAGCCGAGGGAACCATCACAACATCATCACCAGCAAAGATAAACCAAGTCTCTCCCACATGCTGCTATTCTGGACTGATACGGCCCATGTTTCAGCTTCCTCAAAACAACAATCATGCACACTGTGCTTGGCTAGAGAACTTCAAAAGGTTTTAAAGCACAGATTGCATTTACACAGACTGCTGACTGCCACTCGTGCAGATAAATAACCTCAGGAGATTTAGGTTTTAAATGTTTTTTCAACGTCCCGCCACTTTCCATGCAAGCTCTTTACTTTAAACAGAATTTTTGCATGTTTTTTAAAATGGTTATGTTACATTCTCATATATTTAATAAAATGTAACTATATATAAAATAAACAATATTGTACATACTATAAATAATATCGTAACAGCATGACAGAGATGCATTTGATTTAAGGCAGAAGATTAAGAAAAGTCAAACAAAGAGATCAGACCTTCTCACAATACCAGCCTGGACTGACACCTCCGTTATCATGACCGATCGTGACGCGACTGAGCGGGCTCAGCAGGGCAGCGATCTCAACGTTGAAGATGTCGGTTAGACCTCGCTCGAACTTTCCTCCTTCCAGAAAGATCTTGCCACTGTTCTTCATTCCTTTGGACCCATGCATGATCATGTGGATTTTGGAGTTGGTTCCAGCACCTCTAATGTTTCCAGTCACCACTTGAACGTTGTAAACTATTCCTGCACACAGGAACAATGGACCTGTTCTGACTCACTGAAGATTTAAGACTCTTGAAAGCAGACCTCTGATTGGACAGGCTTACTTATACAATCAGCACTGTTTGATTCTGTTAAATAATAGTGAAATCAGGCATATAATAAACTTTGCTTATCTCTCAGTAGTTTGAGACCCATGAGAGTTCGTAAAAACATTCACACACACTTTTGTCCACAAACTGACTGAAACTGAATTTAGCATTTCAATCCCAATGTTTTTAAAGGGACAATTCACCCACATTTACTCGCCTGATTTCATTCTAAACCTGTGAAACTTTTGAGGAACACAAGATAGTTTGAGGCATATTGTTGACCAAACAGTGGCACCTATTGATGTCCGCTGTATGGGAACAAAACCACAGACACATTTCTTTCAACATCCTCCCCTGTTTTTGACAGCTGGCAAGTGATACAGGTTTGGGTGAGTAAATGATTTTTTTGGGGGGGTGAACTGCCCCTTTAAGATCATGGCAATATATTCAGTCAAGCATGTCCACAGCACTGACTTTCACAGAAGATGAAATATAGATGATACACAATCAGTTTTTGGAGGGAGATTTTGTGTACACACACAGTCCACATGTTTGGTCTAAGACTAATTCACACTGAAGGCTAAGTTACCAGTGGGCTGACTTCCTCCAACCAGAACGTCCCTCTGGATTTTTCCGTCATCCTCATCGATGGCGAGCCAGCGGTTGATGGGAAATTCATACACAGTCTTGTTTCCCAGGTCATCTACTATCACCTGAAAGACAAACAGCAACATTGGGACCCAGAGCCGCTCAGGACAGATGCGCTACTGAGGCGTGTTTGTGATACACCGTGAGAACAATCTGTGTGTATATCTGCAGTTGTGGGTCTCAGGAGGAAAACCAATCCAGCAGGCAGTGTGGTGTTTCCTTTCAGTGTGGATAAGGTGACCAGAGCTTGTGAGTGTGACCTCATACTTTACCACGCTTTGACAGATGGATCGCAGGCCAGCTCTGAAGCGTTACCATGGTAAATGATGCAGCACCGTAATGACGTAACACCTGACCCAGTTTCTTTGTGTGTGTGTGCAAACATCTCTGTATTAGATTCCACAGAAGCTGTTCATCCAGATTTTACCTTTTCCACGAACCACCCTGCAGAAGAGCCCTTGTTGTTGTGGCCAATGGTTATCTTCCTCACCCGCCCCAGATTAGGAGCCTCTAAGGTGAACTTGTCTTCGGTTCCTCTCTCAAAATTGTTTTTATCGTTGTCTAACCGTCTTTCTCCTTTAGGAAAGACAAAGATCAGATCAAAACATTCAATGATCAAAATTGTAAGTGGAACTGTATAAAATATCCATGTTCTGTTGTTTGGTGTATTCACACTGTACAGCTTTAGTTTTTAGTTTTATTAATAATGCGCATAAAAGGCGACAGCACAGGCTTATTTATTTATTATACTGTGAGCCATCAGCTGTGATGTCACTGTACCCGTATCACCATTTTCCCCAAAAATGTTCAGGAAAACATCTGCATCTGTCCCGCTGCCTTTAACGTCGGCCGTGAAAACACTCACAACATATTTATTATCTGCAAAACAAAATACAGTTACACATACTAACAGATCATTAAACCAACAGCCAATCAAAGTCCTCCAGTTTGGAGCGTCATACTGGGTCAGAGCAGAAGATAAAAATGTCTCACATTTGGGCATGTCCATGGGGTCCAGACTGCCAAGCAGGTCACGAACAAACAGACTGTCACCCTCGGTTCTGCTCAGCCAGTTGTTGCAGGCAAAGTAGAAGCGCAAATGTGGCCTGTTCATGTCTGTGACCACGACCCGATCCAGAAACCAGCTTGCATTCAGACCCGTGTTATCATGTTCAATTCTGAAGGGATACAGGAAGTGAGAGACAGCTCTGCTCATACTCGACCAGTCAACACTAGCAGTCAAATGTTTGGACACACCAACTATTCTTTCTCTTATATACAACAAGAAAAGGAAAAGCTCTGGACAGGTTTGGTCCCAGGAAACACACAAACTAATCAAATGTACACATCAAAACTCTGTAAATGCCAAGTGAATAAAGTAAATGTACTTGTAGTCATACCTAATTTTTTTTAAAGGTCCAACATTGTGTGTTTTTATCCGGAACACATCAGTTTTGTTTCTTTCAAAAGCTGTTCGGTTCCTGCAACATGAATCAAAGGAAACAACAACATTGCAAACACAGTTTAAAACTCACTCTGTTTTAAATTCACCCTAAACCTCAGAACAGACACAACTTAAAAATACTTAAAACTCAAAAACACTTCTAAACAGTCTAAACTGCCCTTTTAATGTAACAAAATTCACAATGATTTAAATTTAATTTCAATCTTTACTGATTATAGACACATGGCTTAATTTTTTTTAATACCTTTCCAATAAACCCCACAGATTATTTGGACTTTTTATAAGTTCAAACCTTAAAAGGGAAATACATTTACATGTATACATGTTCTCTGCATCTGTCTTTAAACTGTTGCTCAGATGCACAGTATGTAACAAACATTTGCTCATCAAGGGTTTTGTTTTCAGAACATACATGATATTAAGCAGATGAAATATCATGTATTTGCTGAAAGATTATGAACACATCAGATTTGAGTAACAGGAAACAGGATTGTGTTCTTCAGATACGCTACACATCAGAGTCACACTGAGTGCATCACATTGATGTACAGCACATGGATATTGTAGCCTTTCATCATATGAGGACCAATACAGTTCCTGATGAGGTCATTGTATTACATTGTCTACAGCATTGCCTACAGCTGTGTTTGACACATCTGATGTTCTTTCAGAGAGAACCATCAGCTCAGTGCTGGTCCTTGATGACGGGTTCTAGAATATCATGTGCACAGTCAGAACAAACACAACACAGTACAAGTTCTCTTCCTCAGAGAGTGACACCAGTACCTCTTCTCTGTGCTGGTGATTCGGGGAAAGAAAGAAGGACGGGTTACATTTAATCAGCAAACATGGGCATCATATAATTATATCTACTTACTGTTTATCACAGCAAGTTTTGAAAACTCACAATTAAATCTTTACAACCAGCTTTTAATAATATAATAAAACAAAATAAGAGCAGATATTTCACACCATTATCACAGTTAACTCACTTGCTGGCAAGATGTAATTTAGGAGTGATTCCATATTCACCGAAGAGTGTAATGAAGACATTTGCATCAGTTCCTGCTCCATTAATGTCTCCTGTGATGGTCACCACCTCATAGACTGTGGAGCAGAGGAATTAACACAGAACCAACTAGAACCAGATGCATTATTGATGAGGAGATTCCATGGCAGAAGATGCCAGGTGATGAGATCAGAATCAGTTAAGTGAATAACAGACAAATGTTGAAACAATCAAGTCCCACAGTTCTAAAAAAGAGTTAAGGTCAAGGAACACTAACACACATCAGGAGGTTCAAAACACAGATTGTAGCAATGCCTCAAGACCTCATCATCAATGCCTCAAGACCTCATCATCAATGCCTCAAGACCTCATCATCAATGCCTCAAGACATCATCATCAATGCCTCAAGACATCATCATCAATGCCTCAAGACCTCATCATCAATGCCTCAAGACATCTGAACGAACAGCTTGATGTGTTTGAGAAGTTGAAATTGTTTTTAAAAAATGTAAGAATCGTTTGAAGAATGGTTCTGTGTGAACGTGTTTGAGAAGTTCAAACAGACTTAAAAATACTTTACCTTTCTTCTTGTGGTACTCATCTTCATAGTTCTCCACTTTATCTGGCTCATAGTTCCTCAGCTCGTTTTCATAGATCTCCACATAGTCGACGGTTTTAGATTTCTTCTTCTTCTTCCCTTTATCTTTCTTACCCTCATCATCACTGTCTGTCGTTCCCTTCTTGGACTTCTTTTTCTTCTTCTTCTGGGAGTCATCATCATCTTCCTCTGATTCCTCTTTCTTCTTCTTCTTCTTCCCTTCATCTTTGGATTTCTTGTCTTTGGAGCCCATGATTGTCTTGTGGTTTTGGACGATCTATCTGGCAGCGTCTGTCAGGTTCATCACCTCATCATCTACATCCTTCTTCGCGCTTCTGGATCTGTGTTTGCTGCTGTTTCCTTTCCTGCTCGACTTTGATTTCCCCTGCCCTCCGTCATCGCCCCGCTCTTCGGTTTCCTGCTGCGGTTTTTTCTGCTTGGAGAGCATCTTTAATTTATTTACTACAGTGTAACATAAACTGTTGACTGTGTGTTTCCAGGTGAAAGACGACGATGGTGACCTGTGATGCTCGCCACACCTGCCAGGAGAGCCGGGCCGCAGGTGCTGGGCTTCCCTTCGTCACGCGCTTAAACTCCCTCTTATAAACGGTGTCTCTTCCATTTAACTTATTACCCATCGTTTATACCACGAGAGCCGAGAGACTGACAGTAAGAGTGACACGAAGCACGAGTTTGTTTTGATCATTTTGTTAAATGTTAACCAGATTGTGTTTCCTGTCTGTTCAGCAATGTGTGTAAATGGAAAAGAAACGCCTGTCGTGGGTAAGGCAGGTTTCTAACACACGTGACGTGTTTCCGCAGTGCATTGTGGGAACGTTTCAGGGAATTAAGGTCCCGAACGAACGAAAACGCGCAACAATCTCAAATAAAGGTTTAACCAAAGCAATGCGCCTCGACACCAGCTGATGGAGACAAAACTACACCATACGCCAAATGCCCCAAATCCAGCCAACACTTGAGATTAAACATGAAATCTCTTCTATGAGATTCTGAAACACATCAAATAAACGTGGGATAAAGACACTTCCGGCTGATTATTTACTGTGTTCCTGCATCAGGACAGTGTAAACAGAGCTGGTGCTGAGCAGACTGTCTAAACAAACACTGAGCGGATCATGAGAACATTCCAGCAGGACAGAAACATCCAGACAAATAATGTACAGTACATGTACAGTACAGTGGTACCTGTACAAGCTGTTGTACAAACTTCACCTGATTTAATGTTGATCGTATGGAAATGTTTTACCCTGTTGCTGCTTTTTTAATGTTGCCTCTATAGTTTAATTTGAACCAAGTCTGTTTTTCTTTTTCAACCCTGCATTTTGGTAAATCTTTCACAGTAAATCACAGTAAATCATGTGAATGTAAATTGACGCAGTTTATTAAAAAACTTAAGCCTTTATGTTCTAATTCATTTGTGACCATCATAAGTAACAAGTCTTTTCAGTCTCATGTTTTCTCAATAACAGCTTATGGACCATTTTAAACTTAAGACAGTGAATATTTGCTCAAAGAGAGTTCATATTTTCTTTGGACTGACTGATTGTAAATAGAGATTAAAGTGTAATTAGCATACATTTCATGGGAACAGTTGTAATATTACTGTGTAGGACTAACTCCAAGCGTTAGGAATGTGTGAAACAATTAGGACACAGAGGTTTTTCAATTTCTGCTCTGAAGATCTGAGTTTAATCAATTAGTCTGACGAGTCTAATCTGCTCAATACGTTTGTCTTACTCTAAAACAATGATGTAACTGAGATGGAATAAAAGCTGACAATCTGTGTGAACATCAGCGTCATTATGACCAAAAACAAACTGCCGATCACATTTACGTCACGGTGTTCTGACAGAATAATGATTGATTTGAGAATAATGATTGAGTTTGAACAAGACAATGGCAGACGGTTTCTCTTTTGTCCTTCCTGAATATAGCATGCATGTAAATAACGCACGTACTTGTTGAAAGAGAAGAATAAACAGGCAGTATTAATATGTCAGAATCATCTTTTTATTTTTAGGTGATGAAGTTTGTTCAGGCATGAGAAGAAATGTCAGACTACATGCTGCATTTGTTTATTTACTACATTTTCGTTTGGGAAAGAGGACTTGCTGGGATTTTTTTTTATGGAAACATTTTACTGAGGTTATTTCCTGCACCTTTTTGTTCATCTTTATGTGACTATCATAAACTTTCATAAAAACAAACATGCACATTCTATAAACGTTACCTGACCAATTAAAAATGGCCTGTGAGAACTCTACAGTTGATTCATTACTCTTTCAATATTTCACATCAATAAATAATCATCTGTAATGAAACCAAATATATTTTGTAGTGACAGTCACAGCATTAGTTCATACATAACCACCCTGTAAAATGCAAAAAAAGAAGAAAATCACATTGTGATAAGATGGTCAAGCATCTGAGAACCATGAACTGAAACATGAACACATCAGCAAGCTAAATACTTCTCTCTAGAACAGACTCATATGCTATTGTCATTTGTAGGGACTGATCTCTCGGTTCAGCACATTCTCTGTCTACAGGGTGAGAATCTCTCCGTTTTATGACCTCATTGCACAGACTGTTCTGATTGGCACTTTCAGAACAAGGTTCTGATAAGCAGGAGCCACACTGACTGGACTGACAGCCGTCCAGACAGCTCTCTGTGGCCTCAGGCAAATACAGAAACGTCTGTGAGCTGCTTGTAACTTCTCTCAGCTCTGTAGACACAACAGATGGAGAGTCTCTGGAGATCACGGAGGAGACCTGTGGACCTGTGAAGCTGCTGTGAGCCTGTTGAGAGCCAATCTTGCAGAAAAGACACCTGATTTTCTGGATGACTTTTGACAGCACTGCTTTTCTCAGCAGGATATAAATCCAGGGATCTAGAATGGGGTTGGTTGAAGCGAAGCGGATAGCCAGTAGATCTGGGTTTTTATCAAGACGTTTCTCCACTGGTGTCTTGTAAAGTTGGTTCAGAAACACTTGGGCCTACAGTATAAACAAAGTGTGACAATTAAATATCCAGTTACAAAAGTTATAGCAGTATAAAATGACATGAAATCATATTAAATATAAGCATGCTTCAAGTATAGGTACGCTTAAGTATGTTTTAGAAGTACATTTTCCCCTTTTAAGGACTAAACCCACGATTTTATCATCCTGTCACTCAAATCCACGAAACAATGCAGAAAATAAACAAGACCACTGGAATATGCGCTACAGATAAGAGCCTTTGGCGGCCGTATCTGAGCCAGAGATACACGATATCATTCAGTGAAAACAACATCCAACGAACTTACAACAAGAGGGATGGAACAAATGAGCACCACGGCCGAGGTGGCGATCAGCACAATGACCATCTGGATTTCAGCTCCGGCGAGACGCCCAAAGTTCTGATTTCTGCCGAGATCACGCGCTCTCCCCGGGTCAGCGCCGAGAGACATGCGCCTGACGAACCTTCGGTGCATCCGGATCAGGGCGCCGCACACCAGAACATTACAGATCACCGTCACCAGAATCAGAACCGAACTGGACCCGGCGTACATGTACGAGAACGCCGCGTGTGTGGTGACGTTAGTTCTCCAGTCGATGAAGCACCATGTCTGAGGATACTGCATCTTCACCTCTCCAACGCCGACGCTGGGCAGCGCGCAGAACAGGATGTTGGACGCGTAAATGGCGATGAGAGTCACACCTGCGAGTCTCTTATCCACGTAATCGTTGTAGAAATACGCGTGATTAATGGCGACGTATCTTTCGATTGACATCGTACATATGATGCTCAGACCTGCTAAAGAAAAGAAGAGCAGGACGAAGCCAAAGTACTGGCACAGCGTGTCTCCATCCGGCCAGGATCCTTTTACATATGTGGCGATGGTCACCGGGCTGGCGAGGACTGTGCCCAGTAGGTCCGTCACCGCCAACCCGCAAACTAACGTGTAGAAAGTGGTTTCTTTCTGCTCCTTTCGGGACTTGCAGAGCACGACGATGGCGATCAGATTACTGACGACCCCAAAAATGAACATGATCGCAGGGACCGTCGGTTCCATTGTGCGTAAAAGCGCGCTGCTCTTCATGTCGATCGGATCAGACACAGACTCTCATTTTCAGAAGTTACTCCGCACACGCACGACAGAAGTTCCCATCTGTCCTTCATCACCCCGCCTGCTCACATCAGATCTGAGACACAAAACATGCCATCAGAGAAACATGAGCAATGTATCAAACAAACCTTGTTTTACATATTTTTAACAGTGACGCCAGTGAACAGTATTTAAATATGTACGCGAAATAATTCGTATTTAAGTACAGACTTAAGTCAATGTACTGTGCAGGAAATTCCTCATTTTATTGATAAGACGCCGGCAGTCCATCTCATGATCTTTATATCTGATTCAGGACAGGATCTGAGCATGTTTGTTTAGCTGGTGATAAGATCTTTTAAATAAGCTGGTCTGCAGACAAAGGGGAGCTCAGTATTGTCTGAACTAGAGGTAAACTGTTAAGATTGGCAGCTGATGATGTCTGACTCTGAAACTGAAGTGTGTGTGTGTGTGTGTGTGTGTGTGTGTGTGTGTGTTTGTGTGTGTGTGTGTGTGCTCACCGTTCATCTCACAACAATACAGCAGTAAACAGAGACTCTTGTGTTATGTATGAATGCAAGTCCTCAGAGTTCCAATAAGGCTTTTGTACACACACATATTTAAATGTTAAATTATGTTGAAAAAATAAATTCATTTGTCCTATTTAAGGCAAAACCTTGAACTTCTTAACTGAAGCTAGAATTGACTTGAGAAGTTTAGCACAGGAAATAAAACAGAATTTTTGATAGAGGAGACCAACTTTAATCAACTGTAACTGAATACATTTAAAAATGAGAATTTAAAGTGTTGTGTCAAATTAAAATCACAGCAGAGAGGAAAAACGACTCATTAACTAACCAGTTCCAGAACAGTTCCACCTTGAATGATACAACGATAATATTAGTTTAGTTAGTTAAGCGTAAACTGACAGACAGCAGAGAACAAACCATATTTTTCATACTGAATGTGATTATTCATTCAATCATATCATAAACTCATCAGTCACATTATACACGGGAACGTAACATCCTGGCCTGACAGGTTAAAACAGCGTCTTCACTGCAGAATGTTTGTGTGTTTTGGATTGAACCGCAGCCAGATTCCCAGGCTGGATCGGAAGAGTCACTAAACACTGCATTACACAGTAGAACAATCTCAGGACATCTACAAACCTAATGGACACATCATCATTCAATGATTATTCTGCTTTTATTTTCAGCTTTTTCCTTAATATGAATCAACAGACAAGATAAAACCATTGTTTAGCATTGATGATTTGGAAATTGATCAATTCCAGTATTGTAAAAGTCAAACAAAATACCGTTTGCTTTGATATTTCGACTTAATATGAGTTGATGCATTTTCTGTTTATTTATACTGTTTAACTGATTTACAGTGTGCTAACAAATCCCAGATAATATCAACACACAATGTTTCTAACTGCGAGTCTCGTACCCAGGGCACTGGACTGCACTGACTGTCTGCTGAGACCTCCGTCTCATCTCTGTCTCTCTCTGAGCTTTTTGTCTCATCTCTGTCTCTCTCTGAACGAGGTATCGGTGTTCTGCCTCCCACTCGGTGACTTTCCTCTGGTATTCTGTGATGTCGGTTTCTTCACTGGGGCCCAGAGTCTGCTGGACCAGTGCGGAGGTCAGAGACTCCAGGCTCCTCGTGTCGATCTGGTCCTGGACCTCAAGCTGGTTAAACAGTTCCTGTTGAATTCAAAAACAAAAGATCTTTGGTTTCTATTCTTCATTTCATTGCTTGATTAAACCCAATCAACAAAAACACGCTGATGCTTCAAGATTTTAATCTGAGAGAGACGATTGAGAACAAACCTTGAATCTGTTGATGTACTGAAAAAGCTTAGATCGCTCCTCTTCATCTTCCTCCTCCAAAGGCACCTCATCCTCAGAGATCTGAGAGATCACTCCGTCTGCTGACAGTGTCTCCAGGATCTTCTTCACACAATCCAGCTGAAAACAAAACTAATGTTCAGTACCACCTCAGACAGATTAAACGCATCAAACACAGTGACATAAACCCTTCCAATGTTTAAAATCATATAATCATATGACACACTTGCACCATATACCACCCTTTTAAACTTTATTTTTAAACTTTTCCTATGGGCAAAGTTATTGTATTACATGCTGTGACTATAATAAACCTCATTATAGTCATTTTGCACACTATCTTGTCAAATACTTACAACTTCCTTTGATAACTTTACATCTCTGAAGTCAGAACACACTGTGTCCATGACGACAAGCGCCCGCCCAAGATAACCAGAGGTCCAAATCAAGGGCATCTCATGAAACACGGCGTGGATCCCTCTAGACAACTCAACTTTCCCTGGAAACACCAACATGAGACGAGTTTATGGCTTTTTATCTGAAATCTAGAAATCTGTCACAGCTCTTTGAACTCTTTGATGGCTCACTGGGACCCGCAGCAGTCCTGCTGATACAAACCAATAAGTGAACATCCAAGCAGCTGAGCGCTGAACCCAACAGAGTTCTTCTGTTTCAAACCAGCCAACAGCAGAGACGCCGCAATGTTCCTCTCTTCCTGCCACTGCACATTTAAACACACTCAGGCTGAATTCATCTGTCATTTACAATTACCACACAGCGTGTAAAGTTTAAACTCTTCACCCAGCACAGATAGTGAAACTCACACTGAGAGCAGGTTGGGTTGCCAGATATTTGCTGAGAGCAAACAGAGACAGTAACTGCGTGGAGATCTTCTCGAATGACTCCTGCAGCATCAGCTCTTCCACCACAGAACATGCTCCTGCATTCCAACAAGCAGAAATAAACCTTTTCAGGATTATCTGTCAATTAAAATCTCCAGCCAGTAGATGATGAAGAGCATTCAAACCTCTGAGGTCTTCATCCTTCAAACAACAGTCAATTAGAAGATTAAATGTGAACTCATCAGGAAACATTCCAAACTGAACCTAAAATAAAACAGAAACAAGCCTGTCCTCAAACACACTCACAGCATCTGCATGGACAGATCAGTTCAACACCCACCACATCATGATTTAACACATTAGGAACAGATTTTGAAAGTTTCCTAAAGAGCAAGAGACAGACTTCTGGACCTTGTTCTTCAGTGTGTAAAGAGCTTTGTCTCGGGCTCCATATTTCAAACATTGTCGAAACCAGCTGTGAATGGTCCAGTCCCGGAGATACCAGCAATTTGGACTGTGACGAAACCTGCAGAACACAGAGGACAAACGTGTTACTCACAGTAACAGACAAACTATATAACACTAACTGAACGAGTGTTCTGACATGAGCACAAATCAAATACTGAGTTGGGTACTTACTTATATAAATAATATACAGCTTGATCAACCTCCTCTCTGGAAGAAATATTATCTATGAACTAAACAAGATCAGCATGTTATGACAGGTACATCACAAGAATAGGGTTAGTTTTAACATAACCACATGTGGGTGAGTCAGCTAGATGACTTTACCATTGCAAAGAACGTTTAAACAAGCAAATTCACAAAAACAGGTTCAGTACGTCACAGAAAACCAGAAAATGTGCTACATATAATCAAAAGAAAGACGGTATAACAGAACGTTTGTGTTCTCTGCATTTAAACCCAGAGGACTGAGTGAAAACTTCAACTATGGACTCCATAGATGTACTGGTTTTATACTGATGTCCAACATCTCTCACAATGGTACTTCAGATGAATGGATTTTAAATATTTCACTAGATATGGATAAACAGAAACAAAGAGGAAACACAAATAAACAAAACACTGTAGAGGACTGGTGTCTCTCTCACCCTGGCCATTGTCAATGAGCTGATGGGAAACCTCCTTTCGTACGAGCGATCCATCAGAGAGGCCAGTTGTGCTGCAACAGTCGGAGATAAAGATGCAGATATGAAACATTTAGACAGTGATGACACAAATGTCAAACTGAAGAGACGTTAACAACGTGTAATCCTGCAGTGAACCAGAACATTTGTTCACAAACTTCACAAATCTCTTCAAAAACAAATCAAGGCCTATATGGTGAATAAACGTGCATTCATATTTTCAGTGATGGTCACCAGTAACAGTGGCAATTATAAACCTTCTGCATCTACTGACTGGTGTGGACTGGTGTGGATTCTCTCACCGATGTTCTGCGGATCTTTCCCTCTTTTCTCCCAAACTGCTGCGTCTGTGTACGCCACCGACAGGAAACATCTTCTGGCTGAAATCAAGCAACAACCAAAACAATTCTTTCACTATAGACCTAATGCAGCATAACGCAAACCTGCAGCCCACATGTCCGCGTTAACCTCACTTTCACCCCTGCAAGGGTCTAAACTACAGATAACAGCATGTTCGTTTCCTGCTGATCCAGATCTGATTCGAGTCTAACACCACAATGATCATCAACAAAACTGACACTCACCGATCGATCTGTGACTGACAAATTTGACCGACAGAGTCTGCAGAGGAATTAGACAACGCCGCACGACGGACGCCGCCATCTTTGGACTGAACTATTATTGCGCGAGGGGGGATCAAAACGTCGATCATTCCTTTTCATTTAAAGAGGTTTTGCATTTGGTGACTTTATAAAGGAAAAGAACTATAATTGTATTTTTTTTAAAATAATTTATTATAACAAGTCGCGGCTGAGAGATACGTGTCTTACATATTATAATTGCACGGTAAAAAAAAACCAACAACTTATCTTCCGTAATGGTACAACCAGTGCTAAAATAAAACTTTAACTCAAAAACAAAACAACGTTTAAACCTGTTGTAAGTTAAATGTTGTAACGACTTACAGTTGCCATCGACAGGGGGCGCCCCGGTCCTATAAGTTCAGTGAAGAACAGATCAACAAACACAGATTTCTTCCTCTTAAGGACAGTAAAGTAAAGAATAAAGCTGGTTGCACAAATGATAAACTTGTCATCACTGAGTTTCAGTGTCACTCCGGCTGTGTACATGAACCAAATTTACACCTGTCATCTGTAGAATGCCTGTCATACAAATATTTTTATATCAGCTATTTTTGTTTTCAAGAGCACAGCAAGTTATAACCCATTTCAACCCATCATTGAGTACACACTTCATTTACTGTTTAGACTGCTATATGAGTGTGAGTACACACTTCATTTACTGTTTAGACTGCTATATAAGTGTGAGTACACACTTCATTTA